>APFE030409768.1:113746-236339 GCA_000404065.3 Pinus taeda | reverse complement strand
CAGCCAGGTTCGGGAAGAGGGGCCTGGACAAGAGGAGAATGTGAACCAATCTCATTGTCGGGAGGCGAATGTTCTGCAGTTGCAGACAGACGTTGATATCCAACGGGGAGTTGGGGTGAGGGAGCTGGGAGACTTTCCAAAATAGTGGAGGCTTTATCCATGAGTGGACAAAGGTGAAGGGGATGATTGCTTTCACAAAGTCTGCAGGGGATTCAAATCTTCCCTTTTCCCTTGCCATTCCCAACTGATAAGGTAGCATCATCGTGAGCCTCAGTGGACGATGAGGGGTGGGCCGAATCACAAGACCATACTTCTAAGATCCTGGGAATGCCAGGACAATCATGAAGAAGATGGTCCTCCTTGCATAATCGACAAGGAAACTTAACCTTCCGTGGAGGAGTGGAAGGAGGCCCGACTTCAGGTGTACTTACGGGAACAGTTGTACTCATAACCTCGCCCTTGGGAGACTTCTTCTTCTTTTTCTTGTTCTTCTTCTTCTTAGCCACCTGGTTATTCGAATCGAAACTTTCACCAGGCGAAGTACAAGAAGGAGACGTAGAAGTAGGCGTTGAAGGAGAGAGGTCCACCTTAGGTTCAACATGATGTTGTGCAGGTGGAGGGACTGATGGAGTATCAGCCGACACGGTAGGGACCAAAGAGGTTGAAAACAACCAAACAGGCAACTCGACAGTTAACCCTGGGAGGGATAACGTCGCCATATAAGGAGCACCGACATTCCCAAGAGGAGGGGAATGACTAGGATTCCCGTCAGGCGGGGAAATTGGGTTGGTGAACCCTGGGAAAGTTGCCATAGCAAAACGAAACCTACTCAAGCTAACGCACACAAGATCTAACCAGGTAATGTTATCGAGGCCAAATAAATTTTTAAGACACGGGAACTGAACTTGACCTTTTCATGTTTCGAGAGTCGAGAAAAGGACGAAAAGATGACTCTATCTCCTTCGAATATTTAATGAGCACGAAGTGACAAGACGCTCACTTACACATTTTCTTTTAGGGAGTTCGAAAAGGATCAAAAGTGACTGCTCTGGAGATTCTAAGCAAAAGGTTTACCAAGCAACTCGTAAAACGTCTTATACCCCTTCGCAATCATATGAGAACCAAGGACTTTCCGTACTGCAGTCAATCTTCTCGAATGCTGTGTTCGGTGCGTTACGGTTCACAAGGCGGCAAACTCGGCTTCCTATGGATAAAGGATGCAAGCCTAATGGAGTCTCCCCATATATACGCGACGGTATGTGGGAGCCCAAATCCGTGCTGGCACCTATCATTTCACCGTGGAGGAATCACCCAACCACTCGACGGTAAGTTACCAGGTTTAATGACGCCGGAACACGTCTCTAGCCTAGACCTCTAGATATTTGCATTAAGTTCCAATGCGTTTTTAGATAAATTTGGTTTATTTTACGGTTGATCTTGAATTAAGTTTTGATTTCAGGTCCTACCATATGATCTCTCAAAAATACTTAAATGCAACTACATGCCAAAGAACATCATTTTGTTCGATGAATTCTAACTATAAGAAGGTTAGGAATATTTCAATCAAACAAAATGAATTGAAGCAATCACACAACCTAATGCAACTAACAGCAAGGAAATGAAACTTTTCTTTTGAAAACACAAATCAACGAAATGCCCTTTTCCTTTTAACTATTAAATTCAAAAGATACTAGTTTGCTTTTCTTTTCAATGGCATAAAAGTGCTTTTAAAATTAATTATAGAGATAGCAACACTAAGTGAAAGAACTAAAATCACTCAATGCAAACAAAAGACAATTCCCAAGACACTAAAAACCAGTTTCCCAAATCAAAGGAAAACAAGGGATTATGAGCTACATGATCTAAGCTCAACAAGACACCAAGGAATTCAAAGGAGGAAGGAAAATCACTTGGAACACAATCAAACACTTTCAACAATCACCAAACGAATGTGAAAACAAAAACGAAGTTGGCTGGTCAACCAAGAACACAAGATCCCAAACGGGAGGCTTAACACACACGGCCACTAGATTCCCTAGGGTTTGAGTGTGAAATCAATGGAAAAAAGCGAACACCCGGAGGATAAGAGTTCAAAACCAGACAAGCAACGATTTAACACACTTCAACAATCGTAAAAGTTGAGACAAAATGCAAACCAAGCAACGAAAGCGAAAAGGAAGGCTTTGCAAAAACCAAAAACAAGCAACAAACGAACCCTTGCGGGACAAGGATTCACAAGCAAGCGTGTCGCAGCTCGGACAAAATAAAACAAGTCATAAACCAAGTGGAAAAAGTAGGGGACAGCCAAACCAAGAGGTTTAGGAAGAAAATTTGGACAAAAAAGAATTTTACAGGATTAGCGCGGATGACCCCTCAACAACAAAGCGATGACAAGGCAACGCCTGTAGCAACTTTGCGTTGTTAGCGTGGAAGGACACGAATTAAGGGCGCTGGCTTGAAAACAAGGTCAGCGTAACTATTAAATGTATAAGCACGATGACAGGGAAAGCAAAGAAGTAACTGTGCGATGTCAGCGCAGCTGTTCTGAAATAAAACGCGCTGAGGCTAAAAAACAGTCAAAATCGAACCAAAAATCCCCAAACCAAGGCAACAGGCTTTTAAGACAATTAAAGCAGTTCCCAGGATGAACCAGGAAACCAATCAACAGCAAACTAATCCCCAATCTTTGACAAGAAAGCAATAATCAAATCCAAAAACAAGGATGAACCACAAAGAGACAGGCAAGCTCCCCAACGGAGTCGCCAAATTGTTGGAGAGGTAAATCCCCTCTACAGATAGAGGCGATCCCTACTAGCCCAAAAGGGGTCTAGCAACAATCAATCAATGCTACTCTGCAAGTTCCTAGTTGTAATTAACAAGTGGGTTAAGAACACCTACTTGGATTCCAGCGCTATGTTTGATGAAGAGATGATCCTCTTGCTCCTTCACTCCAGCCGATCACAATCCTCCACTATCTTCATGGGCGCACACCTGCACAAGCAAAGAGAGAACAAACACAAGCGTACAATCTACTAAAAACAACTATACATCAGTCAGAAAGGATGTAATTCACATTAATCATTCATAAGACAAATGAGAATGGAACCATAACAGTAGTCATCTATCTTTATTAATCAGAAATAAAGTAAGGTACAACCAAAGTTCTGACGCTGAGTCCTTCTATAGAGGGTCCAACCAGCATGTCTCATAAGAATTCACCTTTGTAGTAGATCTCCCAAGTCAAAGAGGTCTCTCTCTCACCTACAAGGCAACAAACTCATAACCTTCCTTAAACTCTATAGCAATCCTCACACAACACACCAAATGCCTACAAAGAGCAACACTAATGCACTAAGAATTCCTCTATGTCAAAGTCTATATCTTCCAAACTAGCTGCTCATGGCAATGGTGGATGCTTATATAGGAGAAGGAGTCTCCATGAATAGTGAAAGGATGAGCTTTCCCCCAAGAAAAGTGGGTGACCAGGCGAAAGCTAACAGCCAAGTCTGGAGCCATCTGGAAGGCTGGATGTTAGAACAAACTCGCCTAAACAGGATCAGCGCTGGTGCAAAACTGGGCTGGCGCGCTGGTATCGCAACTCAATTACAGAAGAGGTCTGGTCAGCGCGAATTGATACAAGTAGAGGGCACACTGTTTATGAAATTCGACCAGCGTGGAAAACCCGTGTGCTTCCACGCTGGCAGCGCACTAGTTATACTGTCATCCACCAGTTAGTGCGGTTATTTTAATAACAGTCACGATGATCCAATAAACTTAGGCAAAGAGGGTTTTTAGCCATTTCAGAGAGCATGAGCATGGTGGATATGATTTTATGACACAGTAGGGAGACTGACAAGGTGACAGTGACATTTTTCTGTGTAACACATGGCATAGTTTGGATAGCAAGGTTTCTGATTAGTTATGTATTACTGACTATCAGCTTGGGAAGTAAGGGTGGACAAAAGTTGTCCACAAAATCCCATGACTCGTTAGTCGCCCACATAATGGTGGATGTAGTTACAGTTGAAGACATCGTAGGTATAGGTGCAAATTGAATCAATAGTGGTCCTAGAGGATCAGTGATGGGAGGATTATAAGTAGGTACAAATAATTCAGTGAACTAGTCCCTCGATAGTATTGTGTCCTGGGATGTATTATTTGATTCGGTGTTAGATATTGGCAATTGATTACCCGAAGAGGGGTAATTAGGATCACTGAGGCTCGAAGAATCTTCCATAGTCAGTGGAGGAAGACCTTTTTGTCACTAAGATTGACGACGAGGGCCCTATGTAGCCACAGTGTCCAATATATTTTATAAAAAAAAATTATAGTGATAGTTATTATAGTCTTAGGGATAACAAACTGGCACCTAAAAAATAAAAAATACTCTAGAAGTCAATCAACAAGTTGGGGATATGACTCTGTCTGATAACCACCATTTGCTAGAGATGAAACCTAGTATCATAATGGATGAAAGAGAGAGCTGGTCAAATGTACAGTTACGATTACTCTTGAGCTTCACCTGAACCTTCGATTAAGGGGCCAAGTACTCTCGTGAAGACGAGCACCTTCCAAAAAACCGAAGACATAGTAGGTTCATCTATTTAGGTACTAAGGAAACCTACCCTAGTCACCTTATGATTGTCCCTAAAAACTATGGCCACTATGGTAACCTCAAATCATAGACACTACCTGTTGGCTTGTATCGGCCTCACCCAGGTTCAGAGGTGATTTAGCCAAGAAAATCTCGGTACTACTGGCCCTTTTGGTAACAGTCCATGGAGCGCGGACTGAGGTCTCACCCGAAGTAGAATGGTAGGGTGCTAGAACTAGGTTTCCACACCTTAGGGTTGTCTGATGGGCTTCTGGAGGTCTGCAGACAAACCTGTCACTATGCGCACTTGTGATCCCTTCGCAACCTTTTGTGCAACTTCTGTGCAACCCTACTCGGGGCGTGACCCACATAATACCCAAGATCCTTGCTAATTAATTGGTTACTTAACTTGTGTGTGTAAGATTTATGGCTATTACAACATATTCAAAAATAATAACAGTGTGCACAATATATAAACAAATACCGACATAAAGAAGATAATGCACAACAAATACACAGAATTAGGAATCAACTTCTCTTTTATTAATCTTCAATCTTGCTTAGAAGATTGACACCACCCTCTGCACTCAGCTGCAGGGTTCCATGCACTCAGCTGCAGACTTTGCTAGGCCTTTGCACACTCAGCTACAGACTTTGCTAGGCCTCTGCGCACTCAGCTGCAGACTCTGCTAGGCCTCTGCGCACTCAGCTGTAGAGCCTCTTCCTATTACTACAACCCAAGACACTTAGAATTCTACTCTAGTCTTGAACCATTCTTTCGCTACCCATTGTAGAAATTTTGAATAATTTAACACATATTCAATAGAGATTATCTTGATCATGTACTATTGTGGAAAACATACACAATACATAAGCTCCTCTACGTTGATCATCAATATAGCAGCATCAATAACAAATAAAACATCAAGAGCATTCACACATTAACACAGTATGTATCCCGGGGAAAGCATCTCGCTAAAAACCCCAACTATCTGTATATTAATGATTGAGTCAGTAACATTACACAACATACTACTTCTCACAAGTATCTCCACCTCTGTTACACACAATACAGCTCAGATCTGAATCAATCACTGGCTCAAATCTCCTCCGCTGCTTGCCTGCCTCCACTGCGCAATCCTGCAAGAGAATGAATGATAATGGCTCAAGAAAACTTGTATTTACTTGGAAAAATCACGTGATCACAAGCTAAAATGTGGGCAAATACGTGGGCAAACTCATTGGCATACTCAATCCCTTGATTGTGCAAGATCGGGTGCACAACTATAGTCACAACTGATAGCAATCTGATTCTCTAACACCTGTCCCTGTTGAACTGAACATGCACTGACATGCAACTAAGTTAACTGATGTATTCATTAGTTGTAATATGAGTTAATAACTTGTGAATTAATAACTAATTCACCCAACTCATCTCTAGTCTATTCGCCAGTTAGACTAAATACAACCAGTTTAACAAAGCTAAACTGAACACAACTCCATCAACTGCACCTCCAGTCCACTAAACTAAACTCACTTGAGTTCTAACTGAAGTCCTGCATGCAAATATTAGTCATCCCATAGGTAACCACGTATTTCCTTCTGGGATCTGCATGTACCACATCCGTAGCTCATCCTGAAGTGCTCCAAGAGAATAAGACAAAGTTTATAGTCTAAATATTATTATGAGCTAATAATATTTGACTGTTCTATATTTAGACTGAGCAGTCACTCCGCTGTGATCTAAAAATAGAAGTCCAGCTATTTTTCCCAATTTGACCAATCATCCATAAACAGCAACCTGCAATCCATAGACATGATCCATATATCTAAAAATAGACATAGTCTAAAAATAGACTTGCGTCAAAAATAGCCTGCGGGTCCACTTAGTGAAGGCGACTCTTTTCACTAAGCTCCATCATCTTGTTGCAATCTCAACAGAGATCAGCATTGACAATGCACATGAGGAAGAATATCCGATAAACATCGAGTCATATTTTCCATTCAGTTCGAATTATAAGGACTATGATAGTAGCACTAAAGAAGGGGAAGATGAAGAATATCCTCCAAGTCGGTATTTGAAAAGCACATCTGATCATAGTGTGGATACTATTCCTCTTAATGATGATGAAAATACTTATACAAATGATGATCTAATGATGGAGATGTTGCCAAGAAATATTGTATCGAGGAGTAGGAGCAGGCCTTTTCGTATCAATGCAAGATGTTTTAGTTATACAAGGGGTAGTGCAGAATATCTGACAAGAAGACATTCTATCAATGCTCTCATTTCAAGTGAATGTTGTCAAAAAGATTGCTTGAAACATATGGATTTCAAATTTGCATTAGAGAGTAGGAAGAGATATATGTCAATGAATAAAAGCATGCAAAATTCCTATTTAGTTGGGTGCATGCAATCTACATTGTCAGGTTGTGGTTATTATATTGGGTATTTATTTATCTGTAGAAAGGATTTCAAAATGTTCCATTCGATTGAGAATTTTCTTCTCTTGAGAATTCAAGAAAATTTGGAAAAGGATCCCACATTTTATTTAGAAGTACATCATACAGGACAGTTTGGGCCATTATAAAATACTGCAATGTCATGGATGAAGGATTTCTTTTCAAAGCATCGGGAGTGTATGCCAAATAGAGAGACAATACATATTCCAGATATTTTTTCAAGATGAGAAATCTACAACTTATACAAAGAATATGCAGAAGGTGCCGAGGGACATGGCCGGTTTGTTACATATCAATATTTTGTGAAGGTATGGAGGAAAGAATTCAACAATGTCTGTATTCCTAAGAAGACAAGGATGGGGATTGTTAGTACATGTGCTTCTCTTAAATAAAAAAGGGACAAATGTGAAGGGTCAGAAAGAGGTAAGCATTCGTAACTTTAACTTTTAAAATTGTATAGTCAGTGACTATGAAAACATATTTCTTAATGGCTTTCTTTTATGTTGTGTAGATTCAATTGTCAAAGAACTTCAGGAGCATCATGAACAACAAACAAGTGAAAGGAAAAAGTTGTACAAGCATCGAAAGAAGTGTTATGATAATCCGAATAAATATTTGGGTTTGATAATTGATGGTATGGACCAAAAGAAAACACTTTTAACACATTTTGTTTTCACACCCAAAAATTTACAGGAGGAAAATTTTATTCAGTATCACTTAGTCGGTTGTATGGTCTTCAATGTGAAAATGTTGCCAAGGGTGTACTTCATAGCTCCAAATATTCATGATGATGCAAATCTGACCATAACCATAATTTATGATGTGCTTTCTCATTGGTCTGGTAGTCTTCCTGAAGTTTTCTATCTACAATTGGACAACACTTGCCGTGAAAACAAAAATCAAGTTGTTTTTGGATATCTTAACATGCTTGTTGAATTGAGAATTTTTCAGAAGGTAAAGGTTGGTTTCCTTCTTGTTGGGCACACTCATGAACATATTGATCAGATGTTCAGTCATTTTTCAGTCACATTGAGAAAGAAGGAAGTTGGGAGCTTGCCATCATTAATTGGATGTATTAAGAAATCATACATGCCAGAGCCTACTTTTGATGTGTTGGAAGAAAATGTTGACATGCGAAGGTTTATTCTAGGGATCGCATGGTGAGGGGAAATGCATTGAACAACTTAATGACATTAGCTTCCAACATCAATTTCGTATCAAAAAAATTGATGAGAAAACACTAATATGGGGTAAGAAGTATTCAACTACTGCAGAATGGGCATCGTCATCAGGTTTGAAATTTTTGAAGTTCATTCCAGATAATCCAATATTTGCGTTAAAAATATTGTTATTACAATCAGTTGGTGAAGTTCATAATGCACACAGACAGAATAGAGATATAAATTACTTTGATTGCCTAGAAGAAATTAAGAAATGTATTAGATATACATATGATTACTTTGACATTGCTGATTCAGTTTGGTGGGAGTCATTTGTCAATAATCAAAGTGATATCATTTCAACAACAAAAAGTGAAGATATACCTTTGAAAAATCCATTTATTTGGCCACAAAATGTGTTAAATGAACATGAGGAAATAAACATTGTTGAACAACAACAATATCAAGGTATTATTAATTCTTCACAGGCAGAGGAAAGAGAGATGTATATTGGTTCCAGAAGGTCTTGTGTACAACGTGAAGCCAGGGAAGACCTTTACAGGGGTTCAGTACAAGATATTAAGGAGGGTTGCATGATCACAGTGCTAGTAGATGGAGAACCCAATGGCTATCCATTCTGGATTGCTAAAGTTATAAAGGTCTTTACAGAAAATGAGGATGTTACAGGTGTTGAAGTACATTGGTATGCCACACATACACACCCATTCAATGGTGTGTATAAACCAGAGATGGTAGTGACAAAAAAAAATGGCAAAAAGAGAAAAAGAAAGGGTACAAATATAAATCGCCGCCACACAGACATATTAAAATTGGAGGATGTTGACATACTTGTTTATGACTTCAATTTAACAAAGAGAGGAACTCTTCACTTCAAGATGATAGAGATTCTGAAAAGGCTGTTACCAGAAGGAACAATGTTGGGATGGGAGTTTGCTGAAACCAGTTGTAGATCTAGAAGAATTTTGAAACCTGAAATGGTGGGCATGCATGTGGACTTAGATGGGGCACTAGTTGATGAAATAGAAGAATATGGAACATCTTCGTCAGCATCCAATCACTCATCTGATGATGTGAATTTTGATGGTGTGCAAAAAAATATGAGTGATTTTGAATAATTGTTTAAGATAGTTTATATAACTGATCTTTGCATCGTATCTTGAAATAAAATTTTTGATTTCCATATGGTCATAAATGAGAAGTTATGAGCCATTTTTATGTTGTTGGATTATATGTCTTAATTATGATAATTTTTATTGTTTAGAACATCTACAATGCAACATTAAATTAGAGATATAATGTATGTTTCATTCAATATACAAATAATGACATTTGAATTCATTTAGTCATGTAATTTGTTCATAATGTCACAGTTTTTTAATTTTATGGTTGAAAAAATTCCAATTTCTTTTGTATCTAGCATGTTATGGTTGAAAACATGTTGAATTTATACTTAGGAAAGAAAAATGTTATTCTACCAAAAACATTAGTGTGTTTTTTCCCTCATAAACAACTTTTTTTGGCACATAAAATTTTGGTTTTACTAGCATTTTTTAAAAATGTTGAAAATTGACCCCAAAAAAATCATCGTTCTAGTATCACTACTTTTTCGTTTTCAAGGTGTTTTTTGCACGAAAATTTCATTTTCACTGCCATTTTTAAAACATGTTCAAAATTGACCCTAAAAAAAACCATTGTTCCAGTATACACACTTTTCATTTTTAGCATTGTTTTTTTATGTTTTTTCGAGGTTTTTTGGCAAGGGTTCCCATTTTGAGTTTATAATTCTCGTTTCAAAGTTTACATTGTTAACTTCTACCTACAACTGTAGACACTTGAGGCATGACACGATGACGTTGCATGCAAATTGTTTTCGTGTACCTTGAATAGTCGTGCAACAATATGGTATCACAACCTTCCTGTCAACACCATCCATAACTGGGGTATGTTCAAACACATGTTTTTGGAAAAAAAAATTGATGATAGGACTCCGACCATGTTGCTCAAAGAGTTGGGCGGCTTGAAGATGAAGGCGAAAGAAAAGGTAAAAGGCTTCAATCAGAGGTTTATACACATATTGAACAAGTTTGCAGCAAACAAAAAACCTCATGACTCCATCACAATCGACTACTACATGTCCACTCTACGAACCAGTATTGCGCACTTCATCAAGCGAGCTGCGAAACCAACATTACTAGAAAATTGCGAAGAGGCAATCGTTGTAGAGAAGGACCTGTTCATGATTGGAGTCATCAAGGATGATGAACCAACAAAGGACTCCACAGATGCGAGCAAGAAGCCCAGGTTGCGACAAGCAAGGTTAAAAACAAGTAAGTGATATTGAAACCGTTACTCGTCTTGTCAAGAACTTGACAATAGAAGTGTTTTAGCTCAAAAAATGAACGATTGACACATCTACGGGCAATCGACCACCTAGACAATAGAAAATAAGCATGTCATTAGGCAGTAACCACTTCCCGACTAAAACTGCACAGAGTTCCAGTTTAGTGTTCCAGTTAAAACAATGCATGAATGATGAATTTTGCTCATTCCATGAAGACGACCACCTAAAAGGGTCTTGTTCAGACTTGAAATGAGTTGTAAACTCAGTATGCAACCATATGCCAAAAGTAGTGAGCAGTACGCAGTGCTAGCCAAGAGACACAAACGATGACGAAGATGTTGCACCTAATGAGGCACCCAACACTGGGAAGGTAATCAACATGTATTAGTGCTCACAAGCAGCGGAAAAATAAACACCGTGAAGCAACCCAAAAGAAAAATGGTCAATATAATCTCAAAAGTCAAGGGGTTCCCCCTACATTTGGGGAAATGCAAGAAAAGTTTGAACTATTGAGTAAGGTTGATCCACCAGCCTTCCAAAAGTAGAAAACACAAAGAAAACCCGAGAAGACAATGACGAACAAGAGTACATACATGAGCAACAAACTGTAGAACACACCGTCAGATAGTACAAACACTAGTTTGACCCCGGACGTCTCGGTGAGTCTACCCGCTCTTGACTACAACATTATGGAAGACATGAAGAAAACTTGTGCAAAGATCAATTTGTTCAAGTTGGCTAAGGTTCAAAGTCAGCGAGATATTCTGTTGTGCGCATTGGGGCAAACATCTATAGACAGCGCAACCTCTACTAGCAAGGGAGAAAGCACATCTCCCAGTTCACTCACAACTGTGCTCAACAAAGCTTGGATGGAATAAGCAAACTTTGTTTGCCCTCCATTCTTGCTTTCATTTGAAATTTTTAACTACAAGGTTCACAATAGTTTGGTTTATTTTGGTGCATCAGCCAATGTCATGCCGCTCCCTATTGCCAAGAAGATCAATGTGTAATGGAGCAAGATATCTGTGCAGATCATCAAACTTGACCAGACATGCATACCAACCATTAGGGAACTTCGGGATGTGATCATATGACTATCTCAGGAAAGTCAAGTTCACCAGTGCATAAACATTGTTGTTGGAGATATACCAGAAGAATATGGCTTACTACTCAACAGAGATTGGTCTAGCAAGTTGAATGGGTACTTTGCTATAGACTGGTCACACTTGTGGCTTTTGTACCAAGGAAAAAGAAATCAGATCCAGGTGATATCTGAGAGATACATGAGGCATATTATCACTCCCATCAATGGTGAGAATGCACCGTTGGCCTTCGCAAAGCTCATGTTCGACAACTGCCTCTTGGAAACAATGTTGGGGTATTATCTCACACAGTCAACTCCAACCCCACCATACATGCCATTGGGTCTCCTTCCTTGCCCAATTAATGGAAATGAAACTTGTAAAACACATTGTAACACTAGTAGCAGTAGCAGTAGTAGTACAAGCGCATCGAACGATCTGTGTGCAGATGAGTTGTGGACCATGTACTTCGATGGATCAAAGACACAAGATGGCTATGGAGTTGGCTGTGTCTTGATTGACCCAAAACATAAGAAACATTTGATCTCGAGCCGCTTGGAGTTTGAGTGCACCAACAACATTGCTAAATATCAAGCACTCGTGTTGGGCTTGCAAAAAGCCATTAGCCTCAACATTGTTGCGCTCAAAGTGGTAGGTGATTTGGAAATAGTGGTATGATAGGTACATAAAAACATACACTGTGTATCACCTAATCCAAAAAGTTAACAACAAGAGGTATGGCATCTGATCTCTAACTTTCAAGCATTTAATATCAATGTTGTGCCAAGAACATGTAATTCAGCTGCCAATGCTTTAGCAAACACAACTTCTAGAATGTTGCCACTTAGGGATAAATTTACTGTTGAAATTTTGTATAAGCCTTCTATCCTTGATAACATAACTAATCTACGTGTTTTTGACGATGATCAATAGATACTGCATTTCATGGCTAACACTGATGTCTTCAAATATCCAGTGATTAACAAAGACAAGCATGAGTAGTCTTTGTAAGCTGGGGCTAATGACAAGAAAGGCAACCTCATCCCCAAGGGTGTACAATCTTTGGAAAAGCTCTATGACTTGTAGAACACTTTCAGGGGCCAAGGAACAACAAAACGCATAGCTGCACCATGATGCACGAACAGATAAACCTAGGAATAGAACAAGATCTAAAGTTCATCAATCTCGATACGTGTTTCACGCAGTAAGAGCGACAAGACTTTGTTCGCTTGTTCAAATAGTACCAGGATGTGTTTGCATGGACATGTGATGATCCAAAGACATATGACACGCTAATAATCCAACATATGATTCCAATCAAAGTAGGGGTCAAGCTGTTTCAACAAAAGCTGAGGAAAGTACATTCGTCACTTGAACCCTTCATACAGAAAGAGATGACCAAGTTGTTGGATGCATGGATCATATACAAAGTTCGTCATTCCACATGGGTTTCCAACTTTGTTCTTGTACATAAGAAGTCGGGGGAAATATGCTTGTGTGTTGATTTCCGAAACTTGAACCGCACCTCAGACAAAGACAATTACCCCATGTCGTCTATGGAGCATATTTTACAGACAGTATCTAGGGAAGAGATGTTTTCCTTACTTGAAGGGTTTTAAGGATTTAATCAGGTCCTAGTAGTGGAAACTGATCGAATCGAAACTACCTTTCGTACCAAGGGGGGTACGTTCGCATATAAACGAATGCCGTTTGGGCTCGTGAATGGAGGCACAACCTTTTAGTGCACCATTGACATCACCTTTCGAGGACTCATCAAACAGAGCGTAGTGGTGTACCTTGATGACATGACTATCTTTTCTAGAAAACGACCAGACCACATACACAATCTGAAGAAAATATTTGAGCGATGCTAGAAATATGGAATTTCCTTGAATCCCAAAAAGATCATATTTGCAGTGTGTGAGGGAAACCTCCTTGGGCACATCATTGCCAGAAGAAGGATCAAGGTTGATCTGGATCGGGTCTAGACCATTACACAGATCCCTCATCCACCCAACAAGAAAGCAATGCAATCCTTCTTGGGAAAGATAAACTTCCTTCGGAAGTTCATCTCAGACTATGCGCAGATAGTGAAACCAATGCAAGGCATGATCAAGAAGGATGCAGTCTACAACTGGGGTAAGAGGGAAAATAATGCATTCACTCGTATCAAGCAGGCTATAGCAGAAGCACCTACATTTTACAGCCCAGATATCAACAAAGATTTCTTGCTATACATCTTCACCTCCGACAACTCGCTCGTTGCAGTACTTACTCAGAAGGATGAACTGAACGACGAACACCCCATTTGCTTTATGAGTGCAAGCATGTAGCGACCCGAAATCAACTACCCCACCATTAAAAAACAAGTGTACACGGTATATAAGGCGGTGAAACACTTCATTCCCTACTTGCTAAAGAACCATTGCATAGTCTATGTGCCTCACCCGACAGTCCGCTCACTGCTTTTACAACAAGTGCTAGGTGAACGACGTGCAAACTGGATGACAAGCTTGCAAGTATGATCTTGACATCAAGCTATTTCATACTATCAAGGGTCATGCTCTTTGCAGACTCGTAATTGAGGTAGTCCACACATAGGAGGAAGAAGAAGAGCTTGCTGGTTGGGAGCAAGAAATCAAGATGTATGATGTAGAGCGAGCACCACCCATTACATGGGGAAAATATTGGTACGAAGATGTGTGCTAGTACCTTGAGCATGGCACCATACCCTCTCACTTCTCCATGAGACAAAAGAGGGCACTGCGCCTCAAATATTTATCCTATCAGTTGGTGTACGGAGTGCTTTGCAAAAATCATAGTAACAAAATCTTGCCCAGGTGCTTAGAGGCACATGATTCATAGAAGGTCTTGCATGATCTGCATGACGAACCAATCGGGGGCCACTTCGCGGGAAATACCACTACGCGCAAAGTTATGTGAGCCAGTTTCTACTGGCCCACATTGTTCAAGGATGCACACGATTATGCCTGCAAGAGACCGGCCTGCCAGTGATGCGTCGATAGAACATGGAGGTCATTAATCCCGCTGCACCTTGTTGCAGTAACTGAACCATTCCAACAATGGGGCCTAGACATCATTGGGGAAATTTTCCCACATTCGTCAAAACAACACCGCTACTTTTTGACTGCAACTGATTACTTCACACGGTGGATGGAAGTAGTTCCGCTCAAGCAAGTGAATGACTAGGAAGTCATTAGCTTCCTCCAAAGGAACATCATCTCACACTTTGGCATTCTACTATCAATCGTGTTTGACAATGAAACTTACTTTTCATATTTGAAGCTATATGATTTTGCATTGCAATATGGTATTGTGCTGAAACACTCATCTAACTACTACCTGTAGGGAAATGCTCTTGCAGAATCCACGAACAAAAACCTTATCCTCATAATCAAGAAGACCATTTAATCTGAGTAGCGTAACTGGCACTCTGCCTTGACAAATGCCCTATGGGATGACTGCTTAATACCCAAACCCTCTCTGAATACTTCACCATACTTCCTAGTTTATGGGAAAGAAGCTATCCTACTGCCAAACATCTACTTGCCTGCGCTCCAATTGTCCCAAGAATCCTAAGGAAAGCCTTGTCTACTAGTTCAGCATAGGATGTATACACTTCACAAGCTATAGGAAGAAAGGATGAAAGCAAAAGAAATATTTACACTCCACCATGATCGTATCAAGAGATGGTTTGACAAGAAGTCTACAGGGAACACTAACGTCGATCTTGATGACTTAGTATTGAAATGGGACAAACCCCATGAAGGCAAAGGAAAGCATACGAAGTTCAAGTCCCTATGGATTGGTCTGTACATTGTACATGAGAAGCTTGGCCCACACACATACCATCTACAATCACTTGATGGGAGGATTAACAACCTTCCTGTCAACGACCAAGATATCAAACATTATTTTCAGTAAGCTGAGGCCGCGACCCGCGCCATCTACATTGTATGTTTGCTGCTTGTTATTTTTTCGCTTTGCTTATTAATTTTTTTCGTTTTGTTTCGTTCTTTTATTATCATGCTATTTTTTTTAAAATAAGTGTTGTGCTCTTTGAGTTCTGGATTTTGAATAAGTATGTGGATGATATCCAAAGAGTCTTGTGACACTGCATCACTTGGCCAGCCCTATGTCTTTCTTCTCTGTGCTTGGTTATAACCTTCGGCCGATGAAATCTTGATGGAAAATATGAGCCATCTGCAAGGGATGCCTAGACCCGAACATGAACCTCTGTCCATACTGGGCAACCCCATGCTTGTACTCAACCTTCTGCTTTGTGTGTTCAAGCTCATCCAACTAGTAGAAATGAAGAAGGGGAAAAATCTAAATGAGAAAACCTATGTTAGAGGTCTTACATGATTCTCTGAAGGAACAACCTCTTCTTCTCTCAATAATTTGTGATCCCTCTCCCACCCTAAAAATAAATAATAGCCTATGCATAGTCCTCTTAAAAAAACACAAAGGCGAAAGAAGAGAAAGGATTCCTGCAAATAGTGGTGAAGCATTCAACTCCACAAGGGTACTGACCAACCTCGTTGGTAGTGGAGCAATGCATGTGTTCCTGTGTGACTCCGTCGGGGTACTATCTAGGCCTGCTAGCAATGGAGCAACACCAAAGATGAAAATTCATACTCTGAAAATTTTCAACTCGTGAGCCAAACTACCCTTCCCGATTTCGAAACACTGCAATCAAGTTGAAACTTGTTGTTGTGTTTGACTAAGTTGGCAAAAGGTGAACCATGTCTATCCATGGGGTTAGTGGGGAAGCCCAGTAATCCACATAATGATTCAATACTCCCTAAAATACCAAGGCCTTGTGTTGTCAATGGGCCAAAACAGAGAAGCTGGAGTTCAAACAGTGTGTCGCCCAACGTTGTAGCGGCTGCAACACCCTCCAAAATTTTGGCTTGCATCTAATTTTAGAGCCTTCCTTGGGTTTTTCCTTGATGTTTACAAGTGCTCAGGCTCATCCTGTGAGCTCATGTTGGGTCTTTGCACCCTCCTCGCTTGACCATTCGTCGGACATATTTTTTCATGTTGGTCACAATCTCATGCTTGCAACCATGTTCTGGCTATGCATAAGGCTTGTCTTTATGTGTACAAGTTGTATTCACTATGTAGGCATCTGTCGCACTCATACACAAATTTGTATGCACTGTCATGCAAGTGTCATCGTAGTCATTCAACGATCTATCACAAGTGTCGCGCTTGCCCCTCGCACCGTCGGTAAGTCACACTAAGTGTATGTTGTCTTTATCGTTCAAGGTGTCTTGTCGTCAAGTCATGTTGAGTGTGTGTTTGCAAGGTCATGCATGTACGAAGTCACTTGTTCACACACTTAGTCATTTTGTTGAAGCTATGTCGACCAGACCAATCGCAGCAGCTAGACCTTTGCTAAGCTGCACTACACAGTTTCAGACCTCAATGAACATGTATTGCTGTCGAGAATTGCGTAGAGCTTGAGGCTGCCTCCTAGGTAGTTTGTACTACACAATCCTGGAATCGATCAAGCTGTCAATCACCTAGAACAACGCAAAATTTTCTCAGCAAGCCATCTCAATCTGTGCTACCTGCAAGCAAAACCACGAAGCCTCTAGCTAGTCCAAAGAATTGCGCAAAAGATACCAAGCATGCCCTCTTCCGCTGACTGAAGAAACTATGCAGACATGCCAGACAGACACTCATTGTATGTCATTGCACTACCCTAAAAAATTGCATAGTTTTTCCATCTAGTCACCCTGTTAGCGGACCTGTTACTCCTCCTGAAAACTACGCAATTTTCATGAGTAGTCTCCCGGCTGCCCAACATCATGCTCAGCCTAGAAACTGCATAGGGATGTTCAACAAGCCAACCTCCCAACTCTGTCTAGTTTTTGCTAGCAACCGCCTGCAACCGCTACCAACCTCCCTAGAGAAATTGCGCAGTTTTCACTGGTAGTCTCCCTTTGCTTCCTACACTGTCTCCTTGGAAAAATTGCGCACTACCCTCCAGCCGAGCCACATCCCACAAATAGTCACTACCGACAAAGATTGCACATCCTAGCCTCCTAGTGACCTCTGCGCAATTTTCATCGACAGTGCTTGGAGCCCGCATCTCGACTTGAAATGTGCACTGCGCAGTTTTCGAGCCTTGTCCTCTCCCTTGGTCACCTGCATCTGAAAGCGAAAAACAATGCATCATGGTAGGCTAGGAGATTTTTGGATTTTTTTTTCGTCTCGTCATGGGTGATTGTAGATATAGGTACATGGATGAAACATGGTGCAATGATGAATGAGATCAACAAGGAGAACATGTAAGGAGACTTGTCTGCGAATGGACGAACACATGGAGCATGCCAAGTACAAGAAAAGGAGAGACATGCACGTGCAACATCAAGTGAACACCAAGACCATCATAGACTCCACAAAACTTTCCATGCGGAGGTGAATCTATGATACACCAAGAGCACATCCATCACTTAGTAGCACTACAGCTCGACATGGACACCACCAGCAGCATGAACATACCAGATCTGTCGTGTCAAGTCATGTCATGAGCCATCTCGACCACATCACTACTGTGGTCCATATTGTTATAATCAATGTAATGTAACGTGGAAGTCCGACAAACCCACATGTAAATCTGAAGAGTCATGTAAAGTTGAAGAGTCATGTAACTCACATAGTCATGAGGGAAGTCGAATACTCACAAGAGCCAGTTTTACCCTTGGCTATAAATACCCCTCATTTGTACATGCAAAATACTTTTCACCTTGGCTCCTCCCACATAGCCTTGAGATTTTGTAGTCTTTTCTTTGAGGAGCAAGCAATGGCTCCAACGCGCCGCTATTGGGGTTAGTGATGTATGGTGTACTAATGTGTCTTGGAGCTTTATCTTAATTCAGAAGCCTGATAATAGGCCAACACATTTTCACAAGTATTGTATTTGTTTGTAAGACTATTGTTTGGACACTTGTAAGACATGTTGCTTTAACTTGTGTTAAAACCGTTGAACTATTTTGGTTGTTCTAATACATACGCTTACGAAAATGTGTTGTATAAGTTGTTAATGTTGTCTCGTCTGTGTGGGCTATCCTACTGGAAACTCGACAAAACCATTCCCATAAACTTGTTATAACGACTATCACACTCATGTGGACTACTTCGCTGGGTGTTGTACGTGCTATCTGTTCACTATGTGTTTGTGACTGTCGCATACACGTGGAATACACCGTTGAAAGTTGTGCATGTCCTATTATGTTATGTGTCTCTAACAGAGTTGGGACTATTAACTTTTGAATTGAGACTCACTTCCACCCTCTCCCTCTGTGGTGAAATAACCTTGACACAAGTAACACTAAGCATTCACCACGCACGCGAACCTTGTTGTTCGAAGACAATGTAGACCACTCTCATGTGATGACAAGCAAGAGGTAGCATAAACCTTTAAGATAAATGGCAACTGGGCCATCATACTAGATGAGACTCCTACACCAAACGATGTGAGGTCTAGTTGGGACTTCATACTAGGGAGATCCCTTGAATGTTGGCAGGTCCAGCACCGTCAACACCATGTTGATTTTTCATAGGATTTTCTATGCGATAATTACTTCCATTGATATTCACTTTAGTTTATTTCATATTCACATTAATAATTAAGAAATTACATAAAATATCTTCAATAATAGATAGTAAGATCATAAAGAGACAACCAAACAAGAAACATAAGATATTTTACCCTAGGAAAACCCACATGGGGGAAATCCCATCAACCTTTTCCTTAGAGAAACTATTCAATACAACAAGAGATACAATATAATCCTTATAGTCAAAGTAAAGTCAAACTGACTAATAGAAAAACTTGGTCAATATGCCCAGAGACAAGTCTGTCTAAAATTTGACCTTTTGCCCAATAGATCTACCCTAGAAATTCGAATTCCTTAGATGTTCTTCAATCTGCTTTAGATAAGTCGATTTTCCCAAATTTTAGGTCCATTTCAGATAATTCAATCAGCTATTTTTCTTCTCCTTCACTTGAACAAAAGATCTTATGATTCCATAAAAGTCATCCAAATTGGTGGTGAAGAGGAGAGATGAATTGGGTTTATGCAGTGTTTGGATGATCCCAAATGGCGTGTGACCTAAATTTATAGAGGGTTGACTTTACATTTTGGAGGCAACAATAATTTAAAATTTCAAAATTCAAATTTTTTCTTTTTGAAACCGACATGAAGAACATGTCTTATATTCATTATTTCATATACAACAAGGTTTAAAATATTAATTATGAAGACTAGCCAAAGCTACAAAATTCAACAAATATAATCCTCTTATTGAGGAGGTTTCTCCTTCACATTTTGTATAAAAATGGGAACTCGATTTAGTAATGGATACTTACTTTTGGTGGAGAAGAGAATCATATTATTACTTTGTATATTTGTAGCTTTTATATTTCCATTTTATGCAATGACAATTTTCTATTAATGACAAGGTGAGGGCCCACCCACAAGTGCTCTAGAACCCTTATTATACTCTATGTATAGTATTTCCACATGTTCATTTAAGCTATTATAATTTCTACTCGCTGTACAATGATATTGGCATAGTTTCGTATTCCTATAGGTGCTTGAAGATAACCTTTCTTATTTGTTGAGTACTGATAATAATTTCCAGGAGTTATATTAGCTTCATATGCATGATTTCACCTTTCCTTCATTGATGTGCTACAATGGTATTATTTCGGGAGTTTCTTATAGAGTGATAAGACTTCTTATTGAAATACAGGGTTTCTTATAGAAAAAACCTGGAGAGCACTATTTTTTGCTTGATTTTCCAACATTTCATGTTGGCTATTTGTTAAACATATCAACCAATCAATTTAGCATGGTTAAGTGAATGGAGAGGTCAAAGGATCTTATCTCAAGTGAACAATTTATTTCCCCAACTAGATGGGTTCAAGTCTCTAGAGACATGATTTAATTAGCCTATTTGTGGCATTTATGAAATAGTTTTATACGGTGTAATAGTGGAAGTTGATCATTCAAATTTATAGATTCTCCAAAAACGTCATTTGAATTAAAACAAGAATATTAGGTGAATGAGGAAGAAGAGAAATAAGTTATCACAACCATAGGATTGTCTGCAAGATCTTAGATTGTCTTATTTCAGTTTTGTTGATTGGATTGCTTTACTTTTTTGCAACATTAGTATAATATTGTTTTCATTGCAATATAGAGTCTTGAATGCCATTAGCATAGTTTGAGTTCTTGCAATTTTACTTTCCATCACTTTCCCTTCTGCAACTCTGTGTCCTTTGATTTCCTACAACTTTAATTATGTAACTAATGCAGTTAGATTGTTGAACCTTCACCTCTTGCTGGGCTAGACTAGTTAAAGTGATAGATGATTAACATTACCACTTTGTTCACCTAACCAAGAAAGTCATATATATTATAGATAAGTGTGCATTAAAAAAAGAAGGAAAAAATGTAAATTGCATACATATTGACAATACCTCTTAAGTTTGTAAGAACTCTGTGTTGACACACTAAAATTAAGACCCTCAAGGCTACAACATTTTACTAGAATACTAAGAGCCATGATTTTTTGATTTTGTTATCTAGGAGGTGTCAAAGTTTGCAATATTCTTTTTCTTCTTATTGTAGAAAAATACATTTTTCTTTAAAAAAATATGCATGCCTTGTAGGATTGTATATAAGTTAGGTAAATTTCTACCGAAAACCCCCATTTATGACCCTCTAAGTAGCAATCAACAATAGTCAACTGATTATGAAACATTACCTTTTACAACAAGGAGTTTTGAGAATTATTTAGAGTAGGATGGGGCATTTAAAACCTTTTAGAAGGAGGTAGATCTCCATCTCATTAGACAATGACCAAAAATGGAGAGCTTCCTAAGGTCTTTGAGTTTCGTATCAAGGAGGCCAATGGATAATAACATCAATCCATCTATATTTTCCCACTTCTAAGAACTAACCACTAAGTATCATGTCACTTTTCTATTTGAGTTTGTTGCAGTATGCAAGACTTATGATTATCTTACAAATGAACAAAAAGTCAAGCCTTTCCTTCTACCTTGAAGTATGTAGCTTTAATATGGTTCATGAACCTTGAAGAGAACACCATTACCACTTGGGAGCAAATGAAACACGCATTCAACAAATAATATAGTGATTATTGTTGAGCCAAATAAATAAGGGATGAGATCTTTTGAATGACCATGAGACAATGAATCCTTGGAAGATTTTGAGGAAATATTTGAATTGAGCTACAAATGAGCACACAGTTGCACCATGGATGATGATTCCCTAAAACTTTTTATTATAATAGGAGTAAGAGAACATTTGATGTAAACATTAATCTCTTAGCTAATGGACACATTTACCAACTGGATTATGCTACCATCAAGTAGATTTTCAAAAATCATTCTAGGGATAACCAAAATAAAAGTAGATCTGGAAAAAATTTGGTGAGTCCTTCTACTTTTTACCTTGTGCCTATAAAAGAATGAAATTAGAGTAATGCTATAAGACATGAAGACAAATATCTTGCACTCTCTAACCTTGGGGATGGACACATTACATGCGAAGAAAAAGAAAGAAGAAGCATAAAGGGCATTAATTGTCTTTTGTCCTAAATTCACCAAAAGGCGCCCTTGAACTTAGTGTCCACTCAGATAACATAGAAATATGTTCACTTTGTGAAGAACATAATTCTAATAAAAATTGTTCTTCCTTGCAAGGATTGGAAGTTGTCTACCAAGATGTTGAAGGGAGCATGAAGTAAATCTGTTTCATTAACCATAAGAGATCAATAGCAGCAAAACATTATCAATAAGGTATGGTTATAACTCCTCTCAACATTTCAACAATTACCCCATATAATTTTAACCTTCTCCATGGTGCCCACCTGATCCCTTAGCTTGGTCCATGTTTGTCCCTCGGTATCACCTAAGCTGATCTATCATCCCTCCTTACCAACCATTTCAAAATTAATATCCTCAATGGAATAATTATACTCAATGATGGAGGCTTCTTATGGCTCAACCACCAACTCTAATCCCTCCCTCTCATCAACCTAGCCTACCTCAAAACACGGATCCACCAAAAAAACTTGAACTTCTTTTCTGGTCTGCCCAAAATCCTATAATAAGTATGCACAACCTATTTATAATGGTGAGAGTGTTTACCTGACTTATTACCTAGAATTTTAAGAGATAAACCTCAGAGAAGGGAAGGTCCTAGAGGAACCTACTCAACCTTCCCCACAAAAGGATTCCAAGAAAGAAGAAGACAACCCTATACCTCAACAAATTCCTTCTATCCTTGAGAGATTAACCATTAAAAAGACCCATACGCTTGAATAAGTTTAAATCTTAGGGGAATTGAAAAATTATGTTTTAGAATACCATTGTTACAAGCCATCAAGGATTTTCCCATATGTAAAAAGTTTATCAAGGAAAAATGTCTTAAAAGGGCTAGAAGAGGAAGAAGGGATTCCACCACAATTAATGTCATAAGAAAACTAGCCGATCTAATGCTTAGGATGATGATTGTTCCTAAGTACTTGGATTTTGGCAACCCAATTATAGATGTGTATATCAATCAAATAGGAATCCAAAACACTTTGATTGATATAGGAGTTGCTATCAACATCATGACTAAGGACACCATGATCAAAATTAACCTTCAAGACTAGCTAATAGATATACGATCAAGATAGACGGTATAATAGAATATGTCATGATTTCCATTTACTCTTCGAAACAACTCACTAATTTCCTAATTTTACAATCAAAGATTAATTCCAATATTCACTGATTTTGGGAAGACCTCTATTAGATACAAAAAATTCTTATATTAGTTGTAGGGATGGTAGCAAGAATATCATCAATGGGAAATCTCAAAAGGAACTTGTATTGTACCCTCTTATTCAGCCTATGGTTGAGGAATATTTTTGTTATATAAAATTAAATAAACTGTAGTTAGTAAGTAATTAAAGGGCATGATCAAATATCATGCCCATTAACCAAGAGGCACCAAGGGCTGTATTTGAGCCAGGACCTCCCCATTCACCAAGAGGCACCAAGGGCTGTATTTAAGCCAGGGCCTCCCACAATGTAATTCATCATTCAACTTTATTTTATATATATATATATATGTGTGTGTGTGTGTGTGTGTGTGTTATATATATAGATATATATATATATATATTATATATATATATATATATATATATATATATATATATATATATATATAATATATATATATATATAATATATATATATATATATATATATATATATTCTTTCTAATGTTGAGTTTATTCGCTCCATTTGGTATTAGAGCGGGTCGATTCTTTGCTTGCACAAACAGAGATTCTCTAGGAAGCCTTCTATGTACCTTCCGTCATCGCTTAGGGAAAACCCTGGCTTTAGGGAAAAACCCCAAGGTAACCTCATAACCTGTTTTAGGTTGAAGCTGGCCCTTCAACCCAAATAGGAATCTCTCTGTAAATCATAACTACCCCATGGTCACTGTAGTAGAAGGTTTTGTGCAATTGAGTTTATGAGGCTAGGTTTATATGTAGGGATGAAATTGGTTGGGTGATCTTCAAAACCATTGGCCATGGAGTCCAGCTGTTGAAAAAATGAGTTCACAACTCCATTGAGCAGGTTGTAAAAAGCATGAAAGTCACAAGTCCTTTGATTGTTTGGGAGATTTAGAAGAAAGGAGGGCTGGAAGAAAACAAATTTTATAAATGACTAGAATAAGAAATATTAATGACTGATAATTTAAGAGAGGAGCATCAATGAAATCCAATCTCATAAGCTAACATTCTCACACATTGAATAAAACAATTATATAATGGAGAAAATACTGACAAGAAGAAGTAATACATGAATTTCCTACTAACTGCTCATTAAACATTATGAATACATTCAAGATTGCTCAAATATATTTGGACTACAAGCATTTTTCCAATAAAATCCAACCTCGTTTCATATTCATAAATTGTTTATATAGTGCTTTACATAACAATTTGCAAAATAATAGTCATCACATAATTACAGAAACTGAGATATTTTAAATATTTTTCAAGTTCATGTATGCAAAGATAAACTTAAAAAGTATTATGTATTTCCTAGAATAACTATAGGAAAATATATTTGTATTTAGGCAAAAAGAAATATCTGTCAAGCACCTCCCTTGAAAGTAGAACAGGTCCCTAAACTGTAGTTTAGCATTTCTACTCCCTCTGCAACAATCCATCAAAATGTCTCCCTTGTTTTTCTTGTTCTTCTTCAATTCTTCTGGAAAATCTTTAGCCTTCAAATATGGAAATTGGTTTATTAATGATGATCCTCTGCCTTGGAATCTGGAGTGGCTGTAGTTGTTTTCGAACAAACTTGTTGACTATCCATTCAAACTACAACCCCTCTTTTCATGCGATTCAATAATTGTCAACTCATACGCATTTAATTCTCTGTATGGTCTTACCAGAGAAGTCTCTGCCTTATCATTTCACTGATACTTCTCAGCCCCTTACGCTTTGCTCCATTGTCCTTTGTCTTGTTATATATCCAGGCCAATGGCTGTCGGGTTAATTTCATATTAGAAGCCCTTTATAAAGTAATTTAACACAAATTCTGATTTTGTCCTGGCTCCTTTTGCTTTAGCCCTTCCCGCATTTCTTCGCCATAAGACTAAGGGTTGTGACCTACCGCCTAGCCTTGAGGTGCTAAGGCATTTTGTTCACTTTCAGGAGCTATTTTTCCTTTGTTAAGTGCTCTTTGCCCTAGGTTCTTTAAATCTTAATGACCATGTGCCAACCCCAATATCGGAGCCCCCTCTCATCAGAAGTTTCCAATCAAAAGATTTACTTTGGAGCTACAACATTCCTTAACCTCTGATATGACGTCACCAGTCCACGTGGGATATCGTGAGTGGTGACACGTGTCACCTAGATTTCCCCCCTTAGGGCCCCTCAAAATGCCATAACTTCCTGCCACGTGTCATGTCATACTGCTACGTCATGTTGACGTCAGATGCCACATAGCTTTATCAGAACGAATCATATTCCACCACGCCTCCCGCTAGAGGAGAGAGAAAGGGCCCGTCCACCTTTAGTTTTGAAATGAAATCCTTTGTTAACTTGTTTCAGCATTCCCCGACAGTTTTAACACTATCGACATTCATCAACGATTTTAACACTATCGAAATTTGTATATTGCAACTTTGCATATCACAATGTTTGCATATCAAAACATTCTTCGATTCGCCAATTGCCGATTTTCCAATCCATGATATGATCTAGACCTTCTGACATGTGATCGCTGATATGCGATCTTTGATCTGCTCTAGACCTCCGATATTACTTCCTTTCAAAGGCTTCAAACCCTTAAACTTCAACATGCCATATATTTTGATCCAGAAGTGCATTTTTGGACTTTCACATACCGTTGGAAAGCTTCTTCAGAGCAATTTCCAATGGGGAGGGTCCAATGTAGATTTTGAATCCTCCTTATGCTTGGAAAATGACTGCAAAATTCTCTGCTTATTTACTCAAATTTCCAAAAAAAATGTTAACAACCTTGCTATCAGGAATTTTCCCCTGTTTATTACACTTTTAAATACTGACACTACAACTGTCAGCACTTTCCAAAAAAGATTTAAAAATGTGAAATGTTTATTGTGATAACACCTTTCATCTGCGACACTGCCTACCACAGACACAATCCATCGACGAACATCCTCATTGTTTCTGTAAGTTTTTTGCTGCCAACTTAGCCAGTCCCACCATCATTTCTCGGTCTTTCCCGACCAACATATCGCTCTCATTAATTGACTCAACTACCGCCTCTGTTCGTTTTCCCAGTCGGCTCCCTGACCATCGGTTCCAAACAATAGTCTCCTTGTCCATCGATCAGTCATCCCTGCCACTGCCCGATCCCTTCATTTGCATCCCTTTTGCTGCCAATCTCTCCCTTCCCGAACACCGTGCCTTTTCATGTACTTTTATACATGCCATATACCTTATTTAAGATACGACTTACTCTTATATTATAATTCTTATAGCGTTTAATTAAAAGTTATATTAATTAATTATTAATTAATTAAATAATAATTATTATTATATAATTAATTAAGTATTATATAATTAATTAATTATTTATAATTAGTTAATTAATTAGCTATTAAATTAATAGTTATTATATAATTTATAGAAAAAGTTTTCTTTGAAAAAAAAAAAAGGTATTATTATTATTATTATTTTTTCTTTTATTATTATCAAGTTAAGAAAAAGAGTTAAGTTGGATAAGTATACTCCACCTCATACACGCTTGATGGCTTCATTAATGTTGATGGTCGATTTCAATAAAAGATTGTTAGACCTTGAGACTAAGGTGATCGGACAGGGTGAAAAAATCGAGGCACTCTAGGATACAAGAGAATAGAGAGTCAGCTCAAGCATAACCAAAATGAATTTAAAAAGGACCAGGAAATCCTTTCAAATAAGGTGGATCAAGCAATGGTATTATTGATCTATATTTGTGATAAGATGAAGGTTATGCCCGATCAAATACCCCAGAATAATGAAGCTACTCAACATCTCAATTCTCCATATTCGTCAAACTCATCAGAATCACATGAGAAACCTGAGTCTCCAAAGATATCTTCCATGCCTAATCAAGAAAATAGTGACACAAATGTTCAAAATAGGCAGCTCTGGAATCCATACACCAATATGTCGTTTTCAAATCAATACCCCGTCTTCACTTCGTTGATAGCTACATATAAACGAAGAGCAAAACTTGAGATGTCCAAATTTGACGGTAACGAAAAATGTAGTGTTGCTAGGTTCAATAAAGTAGTAGAATATTTGAGATTTATGGTATTGATAATGATGACAAAAATATTAGGCACGCTTCCATGCAAATGGAAGGCGAAACATATAATCGGTATATGTGCTGGAAAAAGACGACACTTGCTATCAGTTGGAGGAAATTCAGAAATGTGTTCTTTAAAAGGTTGCAAGGTGTTAAGGAAGAAGATTTATTCTCAACACTCACCAGATTGCAAAAAAAAGGAGATGCAGATGGATACACTCGAGAATGAGAAAATTTAGGTACATGAGTACCTGGATTATCATAAACTCAATCTCAATTAATCGTACACCATAGTACTTGAACCCCATCTCTAGGCTAAGCTCGAGCTTCATGACATCACTTCTATAAAGATAGCTAGACAGAAGGAAAATGTTGCTAAAAGAAACACGAAAAAAGGCAGTGGCCGAAGGTTGAAAGAATATATTCGAGACAAAGGTTTTCCCAAGATGCGAACACAGATAATACAAAATATGTTCCAGCACATCTTTGTGAAGGAGAAAAAACTAATTTTGAAATGCAAAGAATGAAACAAGGTAAATGCAAACGTTGTGGTGAAAAATGGGACCCGAGACACAAATGTGATAAAGGGAAAGAAACCAAGAACATGTATACACGTGAAGCAACCAATGATTCAAACAATGAAGAATCAGACATAGAAGGAATTGAAGATTCACCAAAATTTTCTCCAGAAGTAGATTATGAGAGTATTCTGCAGGCGTCATTATCGACCGTTACAGGTATATCACAACCCCAAACATTAAAATTAAAAGGACATATCAAGAAGAACAATGTAATGGTTTTAATCATTACTGATAACACCCACAATTTTTTGGACTCAATGATGGCGAAAAGAGTCAACATGTTCACATTTCCCATGCCCAACATGAAGGTTATGGTAGCTAACAGTAAGAAAATTGAAAAGGAAGGGAAATACCATAAATTCAAATTGCAGATTCAAGGCTATAATCTAGAATCTCCATTCTACACGCAGAAGGAACTGAAGATCAACAAGGGAATCATTGCTTGTCAGGAGATCCAAGAGCCAAGGAGGTAGCATAGAGCAAGAATTATCACTGGAGTTTGTAGCTAGCTGCGCCAACTACTAGCAATTCACATTTTTTAGCAGAGGGACAGCGCAGAGGTCACCTAATGGATTTTCGTGGTACTTGGGAGCAGCTAATTAAGGCCAAGAGATCATCCAGGTAGTAAAGAGTGGGATAGTAGGGGTGAAATCAACATTTTGGAGGAGTATGCAGAGGGATTTGCAGGCAGTTTGCGACATGTCAAATTTGGCAGCCATAGCTAGGGTGAGGGTCCAAGGGGGTCGAAAAAAATAAGTCAAAACCTACCAAAGCTCTTTCTGGGTTTTTGATAAGGATCAAAACCCTAAATTTATAGAATTTTTTGGGCAGTTTTGAGGGGTCGAATCAAGGGGCCAAGTCAGCTAGCATTGTAGAAAAACTAGGACAATCCCCAAGGGGTCGAATTTGGCAAGTCAAAACTAGGGAAAACCCTTTCTGTGCTTTTCTGGGTTTTTGGAGAGGAGCACATCCCCAAAGTTGCAAAAATTTCTGGGTTATTTTGAGGGGGTAAATCATAGTTTGAAGTCAGCCAACATTGTAGTTTTGGAGCAACAACACATTTTTATGGAGATGTTGATTATTACAACCATTTGGCTTTCTTGTATTCATCACCTGGTGCTTGTAGATTGCCTTATGCAAGCCCAGGTGCAATTTATCCAACTAATTTGTACCACAATAGATATGATTATTAAAATTTGTGTTAGATGTGGAGCATGATTGTTCAAAGGTCTTTGTTTCAGCCAGATGTATACACCAGGAAGTTTGTACACCCCTCCACGTAGGGGGGACTTGACCCCCCCCGTGGGGGCCAGCAATATCCCGGCGGGGGTTCGGGGGCAACGCCCCTGAAGCTAAAAATAGATGTAAAGTTGCCTTTTAAAAGTATAGTAATTTCTAGTCAATCTGAGCCGTTCATTAGGCAGATGATCTGATGGTAGAACTTATGTTTAGTTTAGGGTTTTTTGCCTTAGAAGGCAACCCCTCTCTTTGTATGAGGGCATTGTATTTGAGGCTTTGTAATAGATGTGTATTCTCCTAGCGAGAAGCAGAGAGGTGTGACTGTGAGAGAAAACAGAGGATATTACAACAGATCTACTGTAGGTTGCGTCTCTTCATTTTGCTAGATAATAGAAAGGAAGGACTGGCTATTCGGGTGGATGTAGCCCAAACTGGGTGAACCACGTATATCTGTGTCTCTCTTGTTTTATGCATTTTTTGTGTTTATATTTCTGCAATATTTTATGTGTTCCATTGCTCCATAATATATAATTTTCTAACAACTGTTATCAGAGTTGAAGGTCTATTTGGCTTATAAACTCGCAAAAAAGAAGGGTTCCTGGTTTGAGTGGGAGCAATGGCGGAATATGTTAAGTTTAGGGTTGAGAAATTTAACGGTCAAAGTTTCTCGCTATGGAAGATGCAGATGGAAGATTATCTATATCAGAAAGATCTATACCTACCATTGGGCGGAAAAACAAATATGCCGACGGGTATGACAGATGAAGAATGGAACCTTCTCAATAGAAAGGCACTCATAACAGTACGATTTTGCCTTGCAGCATCGGTCTCCTTCAACATTTTGAAGGAAACAATGACAGAGGGTTTGATTAAGGCATTGGAGAAACTATATGAAAAACCCTTAGCCTCAAACAAGGTATTTCTTATGAAACAATTATTTAATATGAAGATGTCGAAAGGTGGATCTATTGCAGATCATTTAAATGATTTTGATACTGTTACAAGTTAGTTATGTCCTATAGGGGTAAACTTTGATGATGAAGTTAAAGCTCTGTTATTCTTGTGCTCATTACCAGAAAGTTGGAATGGTTTAGTAATGGCCATTAGTAACTCTGTTTCTGGATCTAGTACTTTAACGTTTGATGATGTTGTTGGTGCTATCCTTAGCGAGGAAATGCGACAGAAAAGCTCCGGTGAGACATCGAGTAATGCTTTGAGTGCAAAGTCTAGGGGAAGAGAAATGGAAAGAGGAAAGAGCTCAGGATATCACAGTAAATCAAGGAAAGGTAGATCCAAGTCCAGATCGGGGATAGTGTGCTGGAAATGCGGAAAGAAAGGACACCTAAAGAAAGATTGTATATCTTGGAAGGGAAAAGGAGGAGATGCACAACAAGAAAACAATCATGAAGCAAATGTGACAGGTGAGGTGTTACAAGATGCTTTGATTCTTTCTTTCGAAAATATTATTGATTCCTAGGTGGTAGATTCAGGGGCCTCATTCCATGCCACACTTGATAAGAAATACTTTCATCACTGTGTTCAAGGAGATTTTGGACAAGTTCGTTTGGGTGATGATAAACCCTTTAAAATTGTTGGAATGGGTAAGGTTCTTGTAAAACAGCAGAATGGAAACCAATGACTACTAAAGGAGGTAAGGCATGTTCCAGATCTAAAGAAAAATCTGATTTCAACAAGGGAGTTAGGCGGTGAAGGTTGTGTGACAACTTTCACAGATAAAGCTTGGAAGGTCATCAAAGGAGCCCTGGTAATAGCAAAAGGTGAAAAGGTTGGTACATTGTATTTATGCAATGGTATTTCTAACTCTGTTAATGCTTTAACTTCCAAAGGAGCAGATGCAGCATTATGGCATCATAGGCTTGGACACATGAGTGAAAAAGGGATGAAGATTCTTCACTCAAGGAATTTATTGCCGGGTTTGAAGAATGTTGATTTGGACTTCTGTGAGAATTGCATTTATGGAAAACAGAAGAGAGTCAGATTTCTCAGAGTTGGGAAAGAAAAGAAGAATGAAAAATTAGAGCTTGTGCATACAGATGTATGGGGACCTGCTCAGGTATCATCTCTCGGTGGCTCTCGTTATTATGTTACTTTTATTGATGATGCAACTAGAAAAACTTGGATTTATTGTATTAAGAATAAATCTGATGTATTTGATACTTTCAAGAAATGGAAAGCTTTAGTTGAGATTGAGACAGGAAAGAAATTGAAGTGTCTTAGATCAGACAATGGAGGTGAATATTGCAGCAAAGAATTTGATAGGTATTTTTTAGAGCATGGAATTCGCAGAGAGAAGACAGTTCCAAGAACACCACAAGAAAATGGTGTGTCAGAAAGGATGAACAGGACAATCATGGAGCGTGAAAGGTGCATGAGATTGCATGCAGGATTGCCTTTACAGTTTTGGGCAGATGCTGTAGATACTGATGTTTATCTAATAAACAGAGGGCCTTCAAGTTACTTGGATGGTGGTGTTCCGGAGGAAGCATGGACAGGTAAAAAGGTAAACTACTCTTTTTTAAAGCCTTTTGGTTGTGAGGCCTTTGTCCATATTGATAAAGAAAATAGAACAAAGCTTGAGGCAAAGTCAAAGAAATCTACCTTTAGTGGATATGGTGTTAATGATTTTGGTTATCGCTTATATGATTATGAAAATCACAAAATCATTAGAAGCAGAGATGTAATATTCAATGAAAAGGTCTTGTATAAGAATCAGTTGTAAGAAAAGAAACAGGAAAAAGAAAACAAGGAATACACAGTTCTTGATGAAATCACTGAAAAAGTAAAGGTGCCTAAAAATAATAATAATCAACAACCACAACAATAACAACCACCACAACAGCAACAGGCACCCAAACACCTGAAAGTGGTGTTAGAAGATCTACCAGGATAAGTAGACCCCCTGAACGATACTCTCCTTCATTATATTATTTATTGTTGACTGATTCCGGTGAACCCGAATGTTATGAAGAAGCAATGCAGGTTGAAAGCAGGAAGAAGTGGGAGGTAGCCATGGAAGAAAAGATGGACTCCTTAATGCATAACCAGACTTGGGATTTAGTCAGGTTGCCTGCAGGAAAAACTACATTGAAGAATAAATGGGTTTACAGGTTGAAGGAAGAAGATGGAGGAAAACAAAGGTACAAAGCTAGATTTGTGGTGAAGGGGTTTGCACAGAAGAAAGGTATTGCTTTTGATGAAATATTTTCTCCTGTTGTCAAAATGACTTCAATCAAAACTATTTTAAGCCTTGTAGCAGCTGAAGATTTGCATCTTGAGCAGTTAGATGTAAAGACAACCTTTCTCCATGGGGATTTGGAGGAAGAGATATATATGCAGCAGCCAGAAGGATATGAGGTGAAAGGGAAGGAGAAACTAGTGTGCAGGTTGAAGAAGAGCTTGTATGGCTTAAAACAGGCTCCAAGGCAGTGGTATCTAACATTTGACAAGTTTGTGTCTGAACAAGGCTATACTAGATGTCACTCTGATCATTGTGTTTATCTGAAAAACAAAAATGATGGCAGCCATATTATATTGCTATTGTATGTAGATGACATGCTTGTTGTAGGGTCTAACATGCAGGAAATAAATGTGCTCAAAAGAGAATTGGAAAATTCATTCGCAATAAAGGATTTGGGAGCTGCAAAACAAATCTTTGGTATGAGAATAACTAGAGACATGAAAAATTGCAAATTAACATTGTCTCAAAATCAGTACATACAAAAGGTGTTGAAAATATTTAATATGCACAATGAAAAACCAGTTAGTACACCTTTTGCTATCCATTTCAAACTTAGTAAGGAAATGTGCCCAAAGACCCAAGAAGACATGGACTAAATGTCTAAAATTCCATATGCATCAGCAGTTGGAAGCTTAATGTATGCAATGGTCTGCACAAGGCCTGATATTGCACATGCAGTGGGAGTTGTAAGCAGGTACATGAACAATCCAAGAAGAGAACATTGGATGGTAGTGAAATGGATTCTCAGATATTTGAAAGGTACCACAAATCAAGCATTATGCTTTGGTGGTTCAAACATTTCTCTACAAGGATATGTTGATGTAGATATGGAAGGTGACAGAGATGAAAGGAGGAGCACTACAGGATATGTATTTACTGTAGGTGGAATAGCTGTCAGTTGGGTTTCAAAAATCCAAAGTGTTGTTGCACTTTCAACAATAGAAGAAAAGTATGTTGCTACTACAGAGGCTAGTAAAGAAATGATTTGGTTACAAAGGTTTATGGGTGAATTGTGTAAGAAGCATGATATGGGCATGTTATATAGTGATAGCCAAAGTGTCATTCATCTTGCAAAGAACTCAGCATTTCATTCTAGGACCAAACACATACAGCTCAAGTACTATTTCATACGATCAGCGTTGGAAGATGGAGAGTTGAAGCTGGAAAAGATACACACTAGCTAGAATCCTGCAAATATGCTAACAAAAGTTGTCATCAGGGAGAAACTGAGAATATGCTCAGTTTCAATTGGTCTTCAAGGATGAATATGAAGATGAGAAACAGCGAGGTCCAAATAGTAGTCATTTTCCATCAAATGAAGCAACAGTGGAGTTGCTAGAATCATTCTCCAAGTGGGAGATTGTTGGACGTGGAGCATGATTATTTAGAGGTCATTGTTTCAACCGGGTGTATACCTCAAGAATATTGTACACCCCTCCATTAGGGGGGGTGCGGGGGGCCGATCCCCCCCGGCTGGGGGGTCCACGGGCCAGCAGTCCCCCAGTAGGGGTTTCGGGGGCAGCGCCTTTGAAGCTAAAAACATATGTAAAATTGCCTTGTTAAAGTATAGTAATTTCTACTCAATCTGGGCCATTCATTACGCGGATGATCTGACGGTAGAACTTATGTTTAGTTTAGGGTTTTTTGCCCTAGAAGGCAACCCCTCTCTTTGTATGTGGGCATTGTATTGAGTCTATGTATTCTCAGAGTGAGAAACAGAGAGGCAAGACTGTGAGAGAAAACAAAGGATATTACAGTGAATCTGTTGTAGGTTGTGTCTCTTCATTTTTTGTTGGATAATAGAAAGGAAGGACTAGTTGTTCGGGGTGGACGTAGCCCAAACTGGGTGAACCATGTATATCTGTGTCTCTATGGTTTTATGTGTTTGTGTTTTTCCACATATTATATGTTTTGCATTTCTCTGTCATATATAACATTTTTCTAACACTTTGTACTGACTATCGGGCGTTGACTAAGATCATTTCTGGAATAGGTATCCAATCCCATAGATTGATGACCTTCTGGACCAACTTAAGGGACAAAATATTTCAGCGATATTGATGTGAAGTCCAGTTATCACCAAGTATCAATCGAACCCTCTCATGTGTGGAAGATTGCGTTCAAATCCAAGGAGGGTGTTTTTGAATGGTTGGTCATGCCTTTCAGGTTGAAGAATTCCCCTGCAACCTTCATGAGGCTGATGGAAGACATCTTGCGGTCCTTAACCAAGTCATTCGTGGTAGTGTATTTGGATGACATCCTAATCTTCAGCTAGAGTTGGGAAGAGAACCTCCACCATATTTGACAGGTCCTCCAAACCCTGCAACAACACAAATTCTATGAAAATCTTGAGAAATACACTTTTAATATGACCCATGTCCAATATCTAGGGTACATCATTGATGAGTGAGGTGTACATGTGGACCCAACCAAGATACAAGTTATTCAGGATTGGCCAAACCCAACTTCTTTAACAGAGCTTCACAACTTTTTGGATCTTGCCAATTTCTACAGCAGGTTCATGTTGGGGTTCTCTCATAGAACTTGGTCTTTGAGTCAAGTCACCAAAGGTGGAGAAAAAGAAAAATTATTTTGGTCTGAACAACAAGAAAAGGTGTTTGTTGAGTTGAAGCATCATCTATGCTATGCACCAATGCTCACATGACCAAACCTGCATAAACGGTTTTAGATTGAGACTTATGCCTCTAACTATGATATTGGTGTAGTTCTTACTCAATAGGGGCATCCAGTGGCATATAATAGTGAGACACTTTTAGACATAGTACAAAAGTATCCCACCTATGAAAAAGAGATGTATTCCATTGCGTGAGCCTGCCGACAATGGAAGCATTAGGAAATGGTCATCCAAACAAACCACTGGTCCCTGTAGTACATACATACACAAGGAACATTGCAGAGCAATTGTCATCGGAAATGGTCCACATAGCTATAGGAGTTCCAATTGAAAATTAAGTACAATAAGGGAATCCCCAATAATGTTGCAGACTACCTCATCCAACCGCCAGTCATGGCACTGATCACTATGCTTAAATCTTGTGGGCACGAGACTTCGAGGTGGCCGCATCTTTAGAAGAGAAATAAAGAATTTGGCAATGCATACCATATGCTTCTAGAAGGAAAGCAAGTTCATGATTTTCACGTATAGGGTGCACTATTATGCAACCTAGGACATCTATGTGTTCCTTCAAGTGTGCGTGCCAAGATGATTTTGAAGGTGCACTACAGTTGGGTCGTTGGACATTTTAGAGTAGAAATAATAGTGGCAGTGATGCAAAAGTATTATTATTGGCCGAACCTTCGACAGGATGTTAGGAAGTACATTAGATCTTGCACTGCCTATGTCATTGCCAAACCAACCATAAAGAAGAAAGGCCTATATACTCCTTTTCCTACTCCTAGTCGGCCTTGGGAATCCATATCCAAGGATTACATTTCAGGCCTTCCTTGTGACTAAGCATGGAAACGGCTGTGTTTTCATGGTCGTCGACAGATTCTCTAAGATGTTCATTTTAGCGGCTTGCAGGAAAAGTATCACAGTAGAACCCACTGCTAAGCTCTTCTTTGAATGAGTTTGGGTACACTTTATGATCCCACAATCCATTATCTCAGATTGGGATAGCAGGTTCCTAAGTACATTTTGGTCAAGCCTCTGGTCGATGTTTGATACCAAGCTCACTAAGTCCACGACCTTCCACCCACAAACTGAAGGCAAAACAAAGGTTGTCAATAGGATGATAGTGCACACTTTTCACATGTATAACTTGAAGCATCCATGCACATGGGATGTGTAGTCACTTTTTCTAGCACCAGTAGCACAAGTGCTTCAAGAGATATATAAAGCTTCCTAAAGACAACCTCTGGGTTTATTGTAGACTAGTGCCTAGGACATCTTAATTAAAGGAGTGTTTTTTCAGATTATTAGTGGGACTTTCTGTTGCACTCCAAATTGTCACGTAGTTAAAAATATAATAAAAGGGGGGCTTGGTTCAATAGTCCTTCATAAAGGTGAACTCAAGAAAATACATGGATCTAAATGCTCAAGGGGTAAATCAAGCCAATATCAAAGAGGAACGTCTTTTTCTGGTGACCGACACACAACAATAAACAACCTTAATATCAGCATTGTAGTAAAGGTGAACGGGAGGATGGAATAGAGCGAAATCGATGCAGAGGGCTGGACAAAACACAAAATCCTCAACAACAATATCTAGCAGAAGTATGGAAGATTGAAGAGGTGGAATGGTAGAAACAGTGGAGCGCTAATTAAGGTCCCAAGATCTATACATCATGAATACATTTTTTACTAATTAGCATATGTACATATGTGCTAATATAGGTATTGTAGGTTAATGAATAACACAGGTAAATCTATAATTACCATGGGTACTATTACTACTTAGCAGCAAAATATAAAACCATGAATAAAGAGTGCAACCGATAGCTTCATTACACTATTTTAGAGGGATAGAAACATACATGAAGTGATAAACAAAGGGGAAACATACTACACATTTCTCTGATTGGAAATCACCAAAGAGTTTAATTCATCCTTCAAAATGAGTCCAATTCACCAGTCCATTTACATTCAGCAATGTATTCCTCAAGTCCCTCGTGACAGGAAAATAAAACCAAAACTGGAATCACAGAATTTGGACCCCTTGGGTGCAGAATTTTCGAACCTCTATTAATTGTTTCTTCCCCCTATTTATAAGGAGAGGGGGAGCTTTGAATTAATAGTTATAAAATATCTCAGCCATAGCTCCATTTGTCTGATCGACTAGATATCTCAGTGGGCGATAGCTCTGCTGCCCACAAGATTACAATCGGATTTGATTCCATTCTTGAAAATACATAGAAATACAAAAATAAGGAAAATTTAATGACGGGGAGGAAAATATCTCCCTACTGTCCCTGTTATGGCCCCTACTCAGGCCACGTCTCTACCTCAATGATTTGGCCAGTTCGCCTATCACTTTCCTCTTTAACCACTTCAATTCCCCACTCTCTAGAGCCATGAGAAATCAATTGTGGTGGCCTTGGTGGTATCGCAGAATCACAGTTTCCAACTCATCTGTCACTTTAGACTTCCCTGTATTACACTATCGGAGCCTAATATGCCTTGTAATGTTGCCACAGTGTAAGGTTGGAGAAGTCCCATATTGCAACTTTATTGTGGTATGACATTTAAATCAGTTAATTGTGGATCTCCGATTGGGTGAGCTCCTTTGTTTTAGCCCCTCAATCATCATTTTCAAATCATGGACTTAACTTGGAGTGATGGGATATTTAAAAGGTCGCCAATCGTTGATCACCCTTGGTGCTTAGCCCTTGGTCCTTTGACTTTTTATGTGACTGTGTGCCAACCCCTGTATCAGAGCCCCTTAAAATTCCAAAACTACATGACACGTGTCCTTCCATACATCCACATCATGCTGATGTCAACTGACATGTGTCCTTATTAGAACTAATCGTGTGTCCCTTATCGAAGCCCATCTCTGTTTACCATGTGTCCCTTATCAAAACCAATCATACATTGCCACATGTCGCATTAGAAGATAGAGAAAAGGCTCGAACTTGCTTTTGTTTTTCACTATAATCATTTCTTAACTCCTCTTCAGACTTTCCCGATGCTTCAACACTCAATGAACAATCCTAACGATTTAACACTATTGTCGTTCTCTGATTGCAACTTTCTTAATTTTTTCACTTTGAAAACACCGATTGTCGACCACCGATATCACTCTAGACCTTCGATCACCGATGTGTCTATGATGTGGGACATCCGATGTGTGAAACCTCCAACATGCGAGACCTATGATACTGTGATCGCCGATGTGCCAGGATCTTTGATTTTCTCCTCTTTCTCCCTTTCAAAGGTGCCAAAAACCCTTGTACTTTAATTGGCCATATCTTCTGATATAGAAGTCAATTTTTGGACTTCTACATATTGTTGGAAATCTTATTCCAAGCACCATCTAATGGATAGGGTTCGATTGAGATTTGAGGACTTTTGTAGCTTCGAGTATGGCTGAAATTTTTTTGGCTCTCTTGCACCCTTTTGAGAGCTAAAACAAATTTTGCAGTGAGTGACAACATTGGATCCAACTAGGAACAGTGCCTTGCTAGCAAGGTGCTAAGAACCTGTTGACTAGTAGCCTTCAACATTGGGCATGGAGTAAAAAATATAATGAATCTATAAAGCCATAAAATTTCCATGGGACTTTATTTGCTGAGAGTCCTTTCCTCAAAAAACTTAAATACATAAATATAAATTCTAACAACTGGAAATTGAATGCTCAACTAGTGAGAGTATTTATGTACAACTACTTATGTACAGGGCTCAATTCACTAAAGTGAAGTCAAACTTCAAATGATACCATCTCAACATCAGTGTACTAGACCTTATGCCATCATTCTCTAGAAATTCAACAATTAAAACAAGAATGTACCCGTTAAAAGCTTTGGACAAAAATTTTTATATGTGCCCCCAACTTGGTTGTTGATGCTCAACTCTTTTAATCTCCTTCATGAACCTTCTAATAGGGCTATGTTCTTGAAAATCAGTTGTTAACATGTTCATGCATCCCATAAGAGATTCAGACCAAAGGTTTGACACATACCTTGAATAGATGTATGTTGTTGCATGCCAAAGAAAGATACCATGTAGTCCTCTAGTGGATCATGGAACTGATGAAGAAAATTTGTAGCTATCTCCCTTTCTTGTGTTGCATTATGATGCATGTGTTGTACTTGATGGAAACCCACTTGTAGAAGAACAACTCCCTTGTACATGGTAACTAGATGAATCTACAGAAGAGATATTAGATGTGACAGAATGCATGGCAGTAGTATTTATAGATGTGATAAAATGCAGGGCAGCTTCAAGGAATCAGTTCAAAAGGAAACTCACTCAGATGAAAGATCACAGTATAAGAGGTAAACATCAAAGAATTATAGATCAGTCTTCACAAAATGAAGAAAGAAAGGTATACGCAGGTTCACCATTAACTAAGCTGCGTATACACGTGGGTTCACTGTATACAAAGTCGTGTATACGTACACACGCACTTTCACAGAAGGAAAAGCGCGTATACCTTGGAAAACTAAGTTTCTGGTCCGAAGTATTTGGTCCATGGTATTTTGATCCATGGTATTGGTCCATGGTATTTGGTCTAAGGGATTGACCCTAGGTATTCGATCCAAGGTATTGGTCCTAAGTGGTTTTGGTCCATGGTATTGAGAAATGCCTAAAACTATATAAGGAGGAGAAGATCATTAGGCCAAAGTACACAAGCATCGAATACTTGATAAACTGTGAGATCCAGTATGCAGGTTATGGGTTTATGATGCTCTTCTTGATCTAAGCCAAGGAGGAACCTTAGCAGTTGATGGAGGACAAGACCTAATGATGGATCGGGATCTTAAGGCTTGGAATGAATTATATTTATATGGTTTGGTCATGTTTATTCTAGATTTGTATATTGATGCATGTGTCATTAAGTAAATATTATGATCTGGGTATTACTGAAGTCTAGAATAGCTGCAAAATTATGAATGAATATTTATAGATGTATACGTTGGTTGAATTTGGTAAAAGCACGTATACACATAGGTTCGACACATCGAAGTAGTGTATACCTTGTGAACTATGATGTTTGAAGTTACAATTGGTTCTGGTTATCGATACAAAGTTCTGGGTTTTTGCTTTATGTTCTAGTGACTGCATTCTGGTAACAGTGTTCAAATTGAATGATTGTGATTTTCTTCAGTGAAGATGGATGTGTTCTAATAATGGATGAGGATCATAATGAATTATCATTATGTAATCTGATGGGCTAGATCTAGTTGCTAACACATGTATTATCCTTTATATGTGATGATCTGGGTATGTCTGAAGTAGGCAAGTGCAACAAAGTTTTAAGTAAGTATTTGCAGATCTATACACTAGTTCGCATTGATGAAGTTGCGTATACACGGTAGTTTGGTTGTTCCAAGTTGCGTATACACTCTGATGCATGTTTTTGAGGTCACATCTGGTTCTGAATGATGATACAGTATTTTGGGTTCAGATCTGTGTACTAGTTACAGTGATATATATGTTCCAGTAGATTTATTGAAGTATGAATGAATGGTTGATTCAGTTTTGTCAGGGGTTCAAAGGTTGTCAGTGATTAATTGAGTTTGGTTGATTCAGAAAGTAATGATTGAGTTTTAGTGATTGGTTGATACAAATATAGCTGATGATTGTATTGCAATGGTGATTGATTTTGAGCTTCAATGTTGTTGATGGGTCCAGTATGAAAATTGGATGAAATGTGGCCTTCATATTGTGGTGTTGTGTTCCAGAAGTATCCAGTCTGAAAATTTATGAAACATGGTCCCTGCAAGAAGAAAGAAGGTCGTAGCCTTCTGTAGGTCAGCACCTGCACACTAGTAAACATATTGACTAGTACAAGAGCTAGGGGGTTGTAGCTCCGTTCCAAGTAGAATCTGGAGAATGAGAGAAGGTTGTAGCCTTCTGCAGGTAGAAGCCTACGTACTAGTATGAGTCTGCACCAGTACATTTTTGTAAATAGATTTTCTTATTATTAAAATAAGACAGAGAAGATAGCAGCAGGTAGTTTTCACCCACATTGGGTTTCCACCTTAAATCTTGGTGTTCATGTGTGATGGTTCATTTTTTTATTAACTACACATGGTTACTGTTTAATGTTTAATTAAGTACTGATGCACAGATTAAAGATCAACATATGATGAATTAATTGAATCATTAGTTTGTTGGATATATGCTTGTTTCCTTTGCGTGTACACGCGAGTTACCCACATGGAATTAGCATATATAAATTTGAGTATGAAAAGAAAAGATTATTGACTTGACTAATACTGATTCACCCCCCCCCCTCTCAGTATTATTCCAACAATTGGTATCAGAGCAGGTCCTTTGGTAGAAGCTTGATCGCTTGAAGGAGATCCATAGAACAATGGGAAAGAAGCTAAAGAACAAAGCACCTCAGAAGAAGAAGACATCTCAAAGGAACTATGACAGTGGGAGAGTCAATTGGGGATTATGTGGAAGCAACTCTTCAGATTCAGAATCACCTCAGAATGAAGATGAAGAAGCAAAAGAACTATCAAGTATGAATTTGTTATCCTTTGGTGATACATTTCTTCATCGATTTGAATATGATGAAAGAGATAGGGAAACAACTGAATTTGCTCTTATGGGTGAGAGAGAAAGATATCAAATAGAGGCAGAATTTAAAAGGCTCACAAACAAAATTAGAGATCAACAAGATCTATTGGACGAAAGGGTGTGTGCCTTCAAAGAAGAAGCTACCAAACTAAAAGCTCAACTAGAGGAAGGAAACAAAGTAAGGAAGCAATTCAAGGAAAAGGAAGATCAATGTCAAAAGCTGCAGGATGAAGTGACATCATCAAGAATTGAAGTAAATGAAAGGAGCACAACAATCAAGAAACTCAAAGATAGATCTAGTTACTATGAAAGTCTTGAAGCTAAGATCCTCTCTCTAAAAGAAGATCTTGAAAAATCAAATAAGCAGAATGAAGAACTACTCCAAGCTCTTGAAAAACAAGAAAACGAAATTCTTGAATTAAGGAAACAGATGGAAGAAGGAAGAAAAATTGAAGAAATCATGAAGAAACAATATCTTGAAAAAGAAGAGCAATATCAGGTTGAGGTAAATATCCTAAAAGGTAAATTAGAAGAAAAGGATAAGCTTTTACGATTTCAAGATAGTACTAAGATTTTGGATGATATTCTTAGTAGTCAGAGTCTCCTGCCATCAAATTTGGTCTTGGTTTCCATGAAGTTGGTGAAGGTGAATCTAGCTCACAAGCTAAGGCAAGGAACTCTAATGTAAAACCTGAAATTCTCAACAAGGAGATTAGAGGTCAACCCCATCAACAACCGAGGAAAGAAATTCTTCAAATAAAATCTTTTAAATGTGGAAGCGATAGTCAGTCATTTCCTCAAATGAATAATGTTGAATGTTTTATATGTCATAATCTTGGACATGTTGCAGTAAGATGCGGAAGTAGAATGGTTCAAAGCCATCACACAGAAAGATCATTAACTTCCAGGTACTTTAAGCAATATTGTTTTTCTTACAATATGTTTGGTCACAAAGCCATTGACTGTTATAGAAGAAATATGAAACATGTAAGATGTTATGCATGTAACAAGTTTGGACATATAGCAAAGGAATGCAGGAGGAAATTGCGGGCACCATACCAAAAGGAGAAAACATCATCGCACTCGAAGATATGGAAGAAGAAGGAAGTACAGTCAGAAAAATGTGGCATGGCACAATGTACAGACATAACAGGCTCAGGGGGGGATGAAAGTGTGAAGCTTCAATGTTCTAAATCTCATATGAAAGTTTCATGAAGAAAAGTCACATATATACGCGAGTTCGAAGTTGCACAGTCACGTATATGTGGTTTGAGAAAAATGCAGTGGGACAGACTCGGAAAAACTGATTTGATATGATTCAGACAATTATATGTTATCTTTTTTGGTGTGATGAAAGATGACTACAGTCTGTGGATGTTATTTAGAAGTGTTTTTTATCCTCACAAGTTGTTGATAACTTGATGTATATCTAATTGATGATGATGCCTTGATACTTATTGATATATGCAATGATCAGATCTGACAGTGAATAGGTGGAACAAGTTGAGGGGGAGAACATGTTATGCTTCTAATAAAGCATTGTTGGCATTATGATTAGAAATCATTGTTACCTAATCAATGATGATGATGCTTATATGGCTAAATGATACATATTGCTATGTTACGGTTATGAGTTGCCCATGATAAAATCTCATATGATACTTGGGGGTCACATAGTTGGTTTTCAGATCAGATTCATGGATGATTGTGGATGACTCTTTGACGATGCATATAGTACATATATATTTCTTACATGATGATCTTCATAAGGACAGGGAGAATTACAAAACTTGAGTGCACAACTTCATTATTTGATGATGAGCCACTCATTTCTTTCATGTTGCTATCATCATGCCTTCTAAAGATCATATGGTACAGTTATGATGCAGGATTCCTATGGTTCTTGGCTCTCACATGGTTGAGGATTGTTGTTATTGATGATATCAAGAAATCTTGACAAATTACCATGAGAGCATGGCTTTCTAGATACATATTGATATCTCTTTGATGGGTATACAATATGATGGATACATGGATGATTACTTAAGTTGCATAATGTTGGTTGGCCAAGAGAATGGTGTTATAGCTATTTGAAGACATGGATATTCGAAGACATGACTCACTTAATCACTTAATGATGATGAGTTCTTACCTTATGATGATAGGTTGATACTCACATATGTTGATTATCATGGTTGATGCTTATCAGATGTGGGATGTTCCCTAGCTATACATGGTTGATATATTGAAGGTTCCGTGGAAAGATCATGCAGTTCTTGATGATAATGTGAAATATCATAATGTGATTACTATGGTGTTTTCACATATGATATGGTGTGAATGACTTTTTGTTACTACTTGAAGATATGACATATGCTGAGTTGATTCATGGAAGGTTATGATAAGGCTTTTTCTACCAAGGAAACACAACAAGTTGATCTTGATGAGATCAAGAGGATGAATTGATATCTATATGCAGACATACTTTGTCACAGATTGATGATATTTAAACTATCATACCTTGGGAACTAATGGTGGACATATACAGGTTTTTCATCTGGACGTTGTTGACAGATGCTTATGGAGCAGATCATACATGGTGTATGATAGTTGATGATGACTATCATGGTCTTGTTTATATATTTGGTCTCTATTATAAATGTCATGTATATCATTCAATGTAAAGGTCATATCAAAGACCCATGATGTAATAATTTGTCTCTATATGTTGTAGTATTTTGATGAGTCCCTTCTCGTCATATGATGTAATGTGTACCCCCACTATGCATGGGAAGGATGATGTAATAATTGTTATATTTCAGTCATGTATAAATAATTGGTATATCCCCACTTGGTTGGGTGGATGAGTCAAGTTTGGTATATCCCCACTTGGTTGGGAGAATTGATGTATGTATGAGTCATTGGTGATAGGAAGGTCAAACTCACATAGTTGAGTAATAGAATCGTGTTATTTTTCTTAAAAAAAAAAAAATTGTAGACTATGCATGTGCTCAAGGGAAGATGGATGATATAGTGCATCTCAGCATAGACAAAGGGATGTTCAATCAGAGAATTCAATATGTGCCTAGGGGGAGCATGATCAATATTCTTGTTCAACTATTCAAATATGAAAGTCTTCATTTTGGTCAGCCCTTTGCTCTTGATATCAAAGGGGGAGATTATCTTGTCCACCCTTTTCCCTTGATGTCAAAGGGGGAGAGTGACTTGGTGTTGTTGTTTCCATCAAGTCCAAAGGGGGAGATTGTTGGCATTATGATGCATGTGTTGTACTTGATGGAAACCCACTTGTAGCAGAACAACTCCCTTGTACAATGTAACTAGATGAATCTACAGAAGAGATATCAAATGTGACAGAATGCATGGCAGTAGTATTTATAGATGTGATGAATGCAAGGCAACTTCAAGGAATCAGTTCAGAAGGCAACTTACTCAGATGAAAGATCACAGTGTAGCAGGTAAACAACAAATAATTATAGATCAGTCTTCACAAAATGAAGAAAGAAAGGTATACGCAGGTTCACCATTGACTAAGCTACGTATACATGTGGGTTCACTGTATACAAAGTCACATATACGTACACACGCGCTTTCACAGAATGAATAGCGCGTATACCTTGGAAAACTAAGTTTCTGGTCCGAATTATTTGGTCCATGGTATTAGGTTCGAGGGATTGACCCTAGGTATTTGATCCAAGGTATTGGTCCTAAGTGGTTTTGGTCCATGGTATTGAGAAAGGCCTAAAACTATATAAGGAGGAGAAGATCATTAGGCGAAAGTACACAAGCATCAAATACTTGATAAAGTGTGAGATTCAATATGCATGTTATGAGTTTATGATGCTCTGCTTGATCTAAGCCAAGGAGGAACCTTAGCAGTTGATGGAGGACAAGATCTAATCATGGATCAAGATCTTAAGACTTGGAATGAACTATCTTCATATGGTTTGATCATGTTTATTCTAAATCTATATACTGATGCATGTGTCATTCTGTAAATATTATGATCTGGGTATTACCAAAGTCTGGAATAGCTGCAAAATTATGAAAGAATATTTACAAATGTATACATTGGTTGACTTTGGTAAAAGCACGTATACACGCAGGTTCGACACATCGAAGTAGTGTATACCTTGTGAACTATGATGTTTGAAGTTACAATTGGTTCTAGTTATTGATACAGAGTTCTGGGTTTCGCTTTATGTTCTGGTGACTGCATTTTGGTAACAGTGTTCAAATTGAATGATTGTGATTTGCTTTAGTGAAGATGGATGTGATCTAATAATGGATCAAGATCATAATGACTTATCATTATGTGATCTGATGGGCTAGATATGGTTGCTAACACATGTATTATCCTTTATATGTGATGATCTGGGTATGTCTAAAGTAGGCAAATGCAGCAAAGTTTTAAGTAAGTATTTGCAGATCTATACGCTGGTTCGCCTTGATGAAGTTGTGTATACACGCTGGTTCGGTTGTTCCAAGTTGTGTATACACTCTGATGTATGTTTTTGAGGTCATAGCTGGTTTTGAATGACGATATAGTATTTTGGGTTCAGATATATGTATTGGGTATAGTGATCTATCTATTCTAGTAGATTTGTTGAAGTATGAAAGAATGGTTGATTCAGTTGTGTCAGAGGTTCAAAGGTTGTCAGTGACTGATTGAGTTTGGTTGATTCAAAAGGTAATGATTGAGTCCCAGTGATTGGTTGATACAGATATAGTTGATGGTTGTATTGCAATGGTGATTGATTTTGAGCTTCAATGTTGTTGATGGGTCCAAAATGAAAATTGGATGAAACGTGGCCTTCATATTGTGGTGTTGTGTTCCAGGAGTATCCAGTCTGAAAATTTATGAAACTTGGCCCCTGGAGGAAGAAAGAAGGTCGTAGCCTTCTATAGGTCAGCGCCTACGGACCAGTAAACATATCGGCTAGTACAAGAGCTAGGGGGTTGTAGCTCCCTTCCAGTAGAAGTTGGAGAATGAGAGAAGGTTGTAGCCTTCTACAAGTAGAAGCCTATGTACTGGTATGATTCTGCACCAGTTCATTGTTGTAAACAGATTTTCTTATTATTAAAAGAAGACAAAAACAACAGCAGCAGGTGGTTTTCACCCACATTGGGTTTCCACCTTAAATCTTGGTGTTCATGTGTGATGCTTATGTGTGATGGTTCATTCTGTTATTAAATGCACATGGTTACTATTTAATGTTTAATTAAGTACTGATGCACATATTAAAGATCAACATATGATGAATTAACTGAATCATTAGTTTGTTGGATATACGCTTGTTTCCTTAAGCACAGTTGCGTGTACACACGAGTTACCCACATGGAAGTAGCGTATATAAATTTGAGTATAAAAAGAAAATATTATTGACTTGACTAATACTGATTCACTGCCCCCCCTCTCAGTATTATTTCCAACATCTTGAATAGTTTCCAGGGATGAATATTTCTGTAACAAGCAGTGATAGTCTTTGCTTGGCTCTTCAATTTTGGGCTCTTCTTGAAAACAAATTCGCTAGAAGCCTTCTCCCCATTTGTTCGTAAACACCTCCCTTTGAACATATGTGACAGTCTCATCCTCCTCTGAATCATTCGAATTATGAAATGGAGAATATTTATTAACTTTAATACTAGTTTCTTAGATTTTATCTCAATTGGAAGGATGTGAGTCGCAAATGTGAGCCTCTTTGTTAACCTCCTGGTGGGGCTCCTCTTATTGTGAAGCTTACCATAATTGGGACTATTGTGGTTCTGCATCACTTGACTCTCCATCAAAGTCATACACATCACAAGAAGGAGAATAATCAATTTCAGCTGAATAAGAACTCCAAGGGTTTATTTGCAGTTCTATGATGTCTCCTTTTTCTCTTTCTTGATCACTTGGTGATGCTTCTTGGTGCGAGTACATATCTTCTTGGAATGGAGTCTCACAAACATCTTCAACAAGGTAATTAACCTCAGGAATATTTTCATCATTAAATGTGCACAACAATCTTCAAATAGAGCATCTGATAGATAATACATTTTACAATAATGATTGAATGATAAGTGAAATCTCTTTAAGGAAGATATGTTTCCACAAGGTATTGTTCTATACCAAACTCTAGCATCTCCCTCTAAAGAATGCATGAACAACTCTTTTTTTCACATCTTCAAAAACAATACCTAGTTTTTCCATGTATTCATGAAAATCCTTGAGGTGTTGGTTTGGCCTTCTGTCTATGTATCCGTTGAATCTAGGCAAAGTGGTATGCCATTTATGAAAATCAGGGACATCATTGGGATAACTAAAAATAGAAGATAAATCTAGTGGGGCAAATGTTTTGGCCAAGAATTTGATCTATGAGTCAAGTTTGAAAACCCCTCTAAATGAGTGATCTCAAGTTCAAATGTAGGGGAAGTTTTTTGTTGTTTAGCATCAGAGCGAGTATGGGGCGCCTTGAAAGCCAAGATTACCAAAAAACGATATAGACAGTGGAGACGCCAAGATTTTTACCATAATATTGAAATAGTGGAGTTGCTAAGGTGAGAGATCTTCAACCCACACTTCCCTTGCTCACTTAACAGAGGGAATGTAAATATTTATCGTACCCAAGGAAAAATATTCAGATTCGTTCCCTGGTAATGACACCAGAAATATGTGGTTGCTTTTTTTAACACCTGTAGCACAAGTGCTTCAGAAGATATAGAAATATTCCTACAGACAACCTTTGGGTTGATTGTAGACTAGCGCCTAGGACATCTTAAATAGAGGAGTGCTTTTGAAGATTACCAGTGGGGCTTTCTTCTGCACTCCAATTTTCACGTAGTTAAAAATATAATAAAAGGGGTTGGTTCAATAGTCCTTCATCAAGGTTAACTCATGCAAATACAAGGATATAAATGCTCAAGGGATAAATCAGGTCAATCTCAATTAGGAATGTCTTATTCTAGTGGCCGAAACACAATAATAAGTATCCTTAATAATAGCATTGTAGTAAAGGTGAACATGAGAAAGGAACAGAGAGAAGTTGATGCAGAGGACTAGAAAGAACACAAAATCCTCAGCAACAATATTCAACAGAAGTATGGGATACTAAAGAGGTGGAATGGTAGAAACAATGGAGCACTAATTAAGGTCCCAAGATCTATACATCATGAATGCATTTGTCACTAATTATCATATGTAAATATGTGCTCATACAGGTGTTGTAGGCTATTGAATAACACAAGTAAATGTGTAATTACCACAGGTATTGTTACTACTTAGTAGCAAAATATACAACCATGAATAAGAGTGAAACCGATAACTTCATTACATTATTTCAGAGGGAGTAAAACATATATGAAGTGATAAACAAAGGGGAAACATACTACACATTGCTCTGATTGGAATCACCAAAGAGTTTCATTCATCCTTCAAAATGAGTCCAATTCACCGGTCCATTTACATTAATTAATGTATCTCTCAAGTCCCTCATGAATAGGAAAATAGAACCAAAATGGAATCACAGAATTTGTACCCCTCAGGTACATAATTCTGGAACCTCTATTAAGTGTTTCTTCCCCCTATTTATAATGAGAGAGGAAGCTTTGAATTAACAATTAAAAAATATCTCAGCCAAAGCTCTAGCTATCTGATCGACTAGTTATCTTGGTGTGTGATAGCTCTGCTTCCCACAATGATTACAATCAAATTTGATTATGTTCTTGAAAATACACAGAAATACAAAATAAATAAAAATAAGGAAAATTGAATTATGGGGATGAAAATATCTCCCTTTTGTCCCTGTTATGGCCCCTGCTCAGGCCAGGTCTCTACCTCAATGATTCAGCTAGTTCGCTTGTCACTTTCCTCTTTAATCGCTTGAACTCCCCACTCTATGTAGCCAAGAGTGATCAACTTTGGTGGCCTTGGTGGTGTCACAAAATCACAACTTCCAACTTATCCATTACTTTAAAATTCCCTATATTACACTATCAGAGCCTAATATGCCTTGTAATGTCGCCACAATGTAATTTTGGAGAAGTCCCATAACGCAACTTCATAGTGGTGCAACATTTAAATCTACCGATTACTGATCTCCGATTAGATGAGCTCGTTTGTTTTAGCCCCTCAATCAACGTTTTCAAATCGGGGATTTAACTTGGAGTGATGTGATATTTTGTCAATCACCCTCAGTGCTTAGCCCTTAGTCCTTTGACTCTTTATGTGACCACGTGCCATCCCTTGTATCAAAGCCCCTTAAAATTCCAAAACGGCATGACATGTGTCCTTTCGTATAGCCACGTCATGTTGACATCAGTTTCCCCATGTCCTTATCAAAACCAATCATGTACCTCCATGTGTCCCTTATCAGTGTCCATATCTATTCACCACGTGTTCTTTATCAGAACCAATCATACATTACCACATGTCCCATTAGAAGAGAGAGAAAAGGCCTGAACCTGCTCTGGTTTTCACTATATTCCTTTTTTAACTCCTCTTCGTACTTTCCTAATGCTTCAACACTAAAGGCACAATCTCGGCGATTTAACACTTGTCGTTCTCCAATCACAACTTTCTCAATGTTGTTACTTTGAAAATTCCAACTGTCAATCGTTGATATTGCTCTAGACCTCTGATCGCCAATGTGTCTATGATGTGGGACCTTTGATGTGTAGGACCTCTGACATGCAGGACCTCTGATATTGCAATCACAGATGTGTCAGGACCTTTGATGTGCGGGACCTCCGACATGTGGGACCTCCAATATTGCAATCATAGATGTGTCAGGATATTTGATGTGCGGGACCTCCGACATGCGGGACCTCTGATATTGCAATCACCGATGTGTCAGGACCTCCGATTTGCTCTTCTTTCTCCCTTTCAGAGGTGCCAAAAACCCTTGAACTTTAACTGGCCATATCTTCTAATCCATAAGTCCATTTTTGGACTTCCACATACCATTGAAAATCTTATTCTGATCACCATCCAATGGAGATGGTCTGATATGGTTTTGAGTGCTTATGTGGCTTTTAAGATGGATGTAAAATTTTCTTCTATTTTTCACCCTTTTAACGGCTAAAAACAAATTTTGTAGTGAGTGACAATAGGATGAAAGCATCCACTATATCCAACACAATTACAATAGAGATCTCCACAACTCACTGGATACACCCTTTTTAATGTGGTATTGGGATTCCAGCCACTATGTCCCATTTATGTAGCCATACCATTTGTAGCTACTCAGGTAGATTCATCTCATGTCCAGGCCGAAACTAACAGGGCTAAGAGCTTCATTAAGCACATTCAGCTCATCCTCCAGTAGGTCCATGACATATTGGACAAAGCCAATGCTAAGTACAAGCAGTGTCATGATCAACATCAAGTGCCACACAAGTTCTAGGTGCTCAACAATGTTTGTTTACATTTACAAAAGGAGCGTCTCGTTGGGGCCCACTGCAAGCTTCACTCACTCCAATATGGGCCTTACACCATCACTAAGGTTGGTGGAGACAACGATTTTGAGCTCAACATTCCCCCATTCCTTGGCCTACACCTAGTGTTCAATGTGGACCACCTTCGGCCATACTTTCCACCATTATTGGACTCATCAGAGATTGCAAAACACCTCATACTAACAGAGCTAAGCCCAGACTGCAAGGAACAAGCCACAACTTATCGGATCATGGACACGCAAATCAAGAGCACTCGCCAGCAGAAGATCAAATTGTATTGGGTTTTCAAAGTTGGCTAACTCTTGCAATAAGGCAAGTGGCTTACCAAGGAACAAGTTTAGGAAAAGTTTCTCCATGTCATGGAGGTACTCAACACAATGGGGACCATTGCTTCCTAAGGGAGGAGTACTGATCCAGGTGGATATTGGTGGCCACCCAACTATTCCATTTGGACACCCACCATTATTTCTTTTATTTTCCTTAATTGCAGCACAACTTACTATTTTTGGCAATTTTTTGGGTCCTAAACTTCCAGAACCGTTTTGAGGGACTAAAAGACATTTTTAGGGAAAATAGAGAGACCGAAAAAGTGCCAAATTTGTTTAACTATTTATTTCCAGCCTCCTCTTTAATATATTCAAAACGAGGTATTACGATAGCCAAATAGAGATCGTATTCCATAATTACGACCCTAGGAAGTTGACATTCCAACTTACTCCAACGGGGCCCACAATATTTTGTCGCTTCATCTCCTAGTGTTAGGTTTTTGGATGTTTAGGGTTTCTCATTGTTTCTCAATGATAAAAATTCCACCAAGACTCATTGTAACACAGTTCAAAGGCATGTAGCCACCACATCTCTTCTCAAAGACAAGCTACCATCGCCCGAGCTAGTTTATTTCCATTCTATATGTAAGCATATTTCAGTTCTTTGATATTAATGAAATGAAGTTTTATTTATTTTGCATCTCAATGTTTATGTTTGTATCTGTATTATGTTGTGTTCCTATATAATTTTGGATCATACAATTGGAATTGAGAGTGTAGGATGTCCCAACATGAAGCCATGTGGAAGCACATGGATTTCTAGCTACAAAATGGGAGCTCAAGTCACTTTGCAATAACAAATTTAGATTATGGACATATGATGCACAGAGGACAATGCATAAAATAAGGGGGGGGTGGGGGATATAATACCCATGCCCTTTTATGGTGATCAAAATAAATGTATAATGATATTCGGCTAGTGAGATAGATGTATAATAGAGTTAGGCTGGTGAACCAGAGTTATTTTATGGCCTATATGCCTATGCATTTGTGTTATATATTTTGAGGCCAACTTCATCAACATAGTCATCAGGATACCTCTATGCAAGTGTGTATACATGCGCACACACACACATGCACACATGTGCCTAGAGGCATCTTGATGATTATGATGATGACTAATATGATTATGATGACTTGTCGGGCGATGGTTTGGACTTTTGGCCGTGAACAACCAATTGGTGAGAATTGAGCTTGGTTTATGATACCAGTTGGGAGTTGTTTCGGTTTGTGGCCAGGAGGGTGCCTGAATAGCCCCATAACAACATCATTGTTGGGTTAGCACCTTGGAATTTGATGGTATGGAGGGTGCTTGAAGCCCTATAACAACATGATTTTTGGGTTGGCATCTTGGCCATGGAGGTATGGTTGTTTCCAATTTATTGATGCCTATGGAGTTGTAGCCCTCGCTCGTTGGTGACGCATGGTTGAAATCCATGAACCATGTTATCTATGATAAGGTGAAATGTGGACAACCCATAGTTAGTCAGTTTATTTTTCAAAGATAATTTTTACATTTATGTGTCATGTTGTTTATATAATTAATGTTGAAACCCTAGTTATCATATTTATGTACAACTGTTTATAATGTTGATAATTCCAAAGTGCATTTTAATTATGTACCTTATTTACCATACATGTTATTTATTTGTGCATAATGACGTGTTTTATGTTTAATAATTATTTTTTGTATTAATTTTGAATAACTATGTGGCCTCTCTCAGCCATGTGAAACGACAAAGCCACGTGGGCCCCATGTGTCGCTATCACCACCACTTTCCATCCAACATCGTTTTCTTTTGTCACCATGGAGTAGAACACCCTTCGTACTCTTTACCATGGAGTAGGCTCTGCGAATAACACATTTTATATTATTTTATTATAAAAATGTGTACATCAGTTACATATTATTTACAATCATAACCTTGTAGCCACATAACCAAAATTGGCATATATGCTTGGGCAGATTGGCCCCAAAATATAAAACACATGCACACACACACACACACACATATGGATACAAAGGCTTGCAAAATGGCTTCGGCTCCGACTCACTAGCCTAATATCAAGGTACATATATTTACATCATAAATTGGTAGGGTTATTACATAAGAAGTCGACAATTTTAGGCCATAATTTTTGGAGCTAGATCTTGGACCACATGGGATAACTCTGAAATTTATTGTGCTTAGTCTCTCTGTGATAATTTTGCTTTTGAATACTCTCACCATGTCTAGGCAATATGGTGGATAACACATAAAGTTGATAATTTTTTACTAAGATGTTTACCACGTCGCTTTTGGTATAGTGTATTGATTTTAGTGTTTGTGGAGTGCATAAATCTAATTATACTATCATATGCATTGATTTCCATGTTTATATAGGGAATAAAGGCTACTTGAGAAATATTTCTTAGATATTTTTTTGTAAGCTTGGTACGACTACATCTTCATCATGTCCAACTTCTCACCCTGATCGAGGGATAGCACAAAATTTGAATCCAAGACTTTTGGTTCAGTGAGACTTCATTTCCACGGCCATTGCCAATTGAGCTATCCGAAGTGGACCTTCATTTCCACGGTCATTGCTAATTGAGCTACCCGAAGCGGACGCTTAGAATTTTGAAACAATTGATTGGATAGAATTGTAGAGAAATCATTACACTTGGCAAAGGAATTTAGTAGTAATACAATGAATAACTAATCAATTAAATACTAGTCTCAAGTCATTACAAATAATTAAAGGAAAATTCTTACACAGGCTCCAAATCACAGTCTATTAAAATTTGAATTACGAAGCAAAAGGTTGCATAATTCCCACATCTCTAACTATAGAGTCCTAGTGGAGAGAACTTTAATTGAAAGGTTAAGTCTCACTTCTATCTTTTCAATTGGGTTTATCTTGGGCAGTTGGAGGAATGACTATTATCCTTCACATCTAGGTTTAATTTCAACAAGTGTCATGTTGAGCTTGTATCGAGTATGTTGTTGTAATGACTTCAAGTTTTGTTGTTGGATGATCTTGAGTCCTAAAGAATATATAACCCTTACCTATGGGATGGAGGGTGGGGTTCTTGGATGCATGGGAAAAAAAAGGTGCCACTTCTCCAACTTCAAATAAAAAGTTCACGTGAGCTTGAAATTCCAATTTTATAAAGTTAAAACCCAAAGGAAGAAATAATCTCTTGAAATCCCTACTACATCCCTAGGTGTTAGAGTTCTCAATGGATGATATTTACTAAGTCTATATAAATATTCTTTATGGTGGTCATCTTTTATTAGTGCCATGTGTGGGGTTATTCCTAAAGACTCATGAATCCATGAGGATTCATATTAGAGAAAGAAACTATTAATATTGGAAAGAAAAAGAGATGAATTTAGTAAATCACCATTGAGGATAGATTGAATAAATCAATATGTTGTCTCTTAGTGGTCTACACATCTTATTAATTTCTTACTATTAACATTATTAACTCATTACTATTTGTCTTATTATTCATGCTACTTTTAAGGTGGTCTCCTTGATAATGGTGTTTCAATTATAAATGATATTTAGTAAATTTCTAAAAATCAAATGCATTTAAAACACATATACATAATAATAATAATGATATAAATTTTTGATATTACCACATGTTATCTTTATATCTACTAAATACCAACAGAGGTCAAATCCCTTAAAATGCACTTTTGTAATCCCTATCTCTACTTAATAAATATAAATTAATTGCAACAATTTGCGCTTTAAAAATGTCAATTATGTATAATATAAAAAGACCAAATAAAAATTTAGCCTAGCCTTTCGGGTGAGGATAGCATGAATGTAGGCTTCAAGTTCACTCTGTTGTTGAGATCAAAGATTTGAAATTGCAGCTGCTTAGCCACTTTCGGCATTTAATTTATCATTAAGTAACAACTATTAAAAAAACCAAATTTCTATTTAAATATTGATAACAGTAATGAGTATAACAATAATTGCTTGCAATGTTTCCAATGGTTGTATCTCTGATTCTAAGAAAAAAAAAATTATTTCTTTTGTTGAGCCCCCAAGATCATTCAATAGCCGCTGGTTTGGAGTCCAGTGCTCTAGATGGTCACAAAACTAGTGGCATAGTTTAATTAATAGGCAGACGAACTACTTGTTATAGCCGCTGGTTTGGAGTCTGGTGCTCTGGATAGTCACAAAACTAGTGGCATGATTTAATTAATAGGTGGATGAACTACTTGTTTTTCTGTAAAATACGTAAACTAAATTAAATATATATTAATCAATCTCAATTAATGATGTATAATGTGTACATATTAATACATACATGAAACAGTTGAATTAGTTTGCGGGGGGTTTTTGGACTCCAACAACTACTCAAACTGACCCAAAAAGATTAGCTATCTAACATAATTAATTGTATTTTCGCACAAATTAATGTTTGCCAGTGTGGGACTAAAGTTTCCTTCACCTTGTCAAACATTTATTTTAGGACTCCAACAACTACCCAAACTGACCCAAAAAGATTAGCTATCTAACATAATTAATTGTATTTTCGCACAAATTAATGTTTGCCAGCATGTGACTAAAGTTGTCTTCACCTTGTCAAACATTTCTTTTAGCACAAACTATGTGATGTGATTCTCTAGCCTAAGAATGTAGCACTTTATATTGCTACCATGTTCACGGCCATAATGGCCGAATAAAAACTAGAGCAGAAAGTATGAATCTACCACTATCATCACAACAAATAAAAACCAATAAAAATTGAAGCAGAAAGTATGAATCTACCACTATCATCACAACCAATAAAAATTGGTGCAGAAAGTATGAATCTACCATATCATCACAACCATCTACCACTATCATCACAACCAATTTATTACAAATCTTCTATATCGGTCTTATTTATTGTTGTTAGTGTTACTGGATGTGATTTGTACCAGTAGTATTCACAACTATAAAAATTGGTATAAAAATTGGTATAAAAATTAGTGCAATCATTACAAAAAGACAAATAAAATTCAAAAAAATACAAAACAAAATGTTTTAAAAAATAAACATTTTTAAGTTTCTACTTTTCACTTTTGAACCTATTTTTTATTTTTTGGTTCAATCTATATATAATGTGGGGAACTCCCACAGCTAGTTGTCAAACCCATTGACAAAAAAATAAAAGAAGCTTATGTAATTTTTCCCAAAACCAATTTAATTTACATATAATGATAAATAATTATTATCAAACCACAAATATATTAAATATAATATAAAGCACAATATTTTTAAATTGCACTTTATTGTCCAAATTATCATCTTATATAGTGCTCTTCTCACTTAATAATAAAATAAGTGGGGTGGAAAGTGAATCAAATCTAATTAAACACCATAAATTAAGACTACAAATAAATCTAAAATATACTGAAAATCAAATGCACGAACTCATATGTGTTATTATGAAAGAAGTTTGAAGTTGTAAATGTAAGTGAATTTTAATTTTCTTTGAAAAGAAGGATTCGTTTGAAATTTATAGGTTGATTATCTTTAATTTTGATCGTAAGTGCACTATTAGGGTAAGAGCTAACCAACTTGCTATAGGGTATTAAATGGGCATTAAATGACTGGTTAGTTGTATGTATTTTAACTTTATAACACACCGCGCGCATAACGAGATAAATGAGAAATAATAGAATATGTTATAAAATTAAAAGACATGCATCTAACGAATCATTTAATGCCCTGTAACAAGCAAGCTAGTTAGCTCTTGCCTACTCTAAATATTCAAACTATTGCTCTTTTAACTGTAATGCACGGGTTTATGATCCACCTCAAAAACGGGCTTAATAACAAGCGCATATTTATATATATATATCCAACACACTCGTACAATTAATGAATGCTTGCGGTTTAAGCAGAAATACAGAAACTGTTTAACTGCTGTCATCAGTCTTCATAGTCAGACTTCAAGTCTCTTCACAGTTCTTAATACAAAACTGGACTTAAATCACAGATAAAATGAAAAATGCCAAAACAACACATCAAGAAATACATTAACATTATCAGAAATACATCCAGAGAGAGGATACACTGATTATCTTCATCTACTACAAACACTTCCATTACACCTTCCCATGTCCTTAGTGCTTCGTCTGATAGCTGGCCAGCCTTGCAGTCAAGTTCCCTGAATACATAGTGGAAGAAAACAGATCAGAATTGGGTTCTTACCTCTCTTTAATACTAAAGTTTTTCACTCTGCAATACGAAAAGATTAGAGTCTCCTATTATTTGTAGGAATATATGGTATTTTCTTTTCTTATATTATGGATTTCAATTCTCTTTATTAATAAACCACCTTACACAGGCGATATTCCTCACTCATCCTCGGCTGTAGAATGCACTTGGCTTCTCTCTGTGCTACCAGAAACAAGCTCAGATTCAAATGTCTTCGATGGCAGCATCTCATACCTCCTTGATCCAGGGACTGTTATCTTACTTGATATTAATCTCAATGCCTGACTCAGCGCATGCTTGTTCCATCTTTGCTGGATGAAAATCACAATTGCAAGCACCACAGCAGTCACTGGAATAGAAATATCTCCAAATTTCGAATAGAAATCTGAGCCAGGATTTGCAAAGGAAGATTTGAAAACTCGACTCGCATCTGTATAGTAAGGATTGAAAACTGGAGGTCTAAAGTAATCATAGATGTGAGGAAGGAGCCGCAGAACAGTGATACCAATGTAATATAGTTTCCTAAGTGGTTTTCGTTCAAAATGCCAAAGAATGTTACCGATAATTTGAGGAAGCAGGAAGAAATCCTGTACCAGACCCACATACTCCTGAAGTTCAGTCTCCCAGTCAACTCGGTTGTGTGCGTGGCGTGCTGAATACTGAATTGGGCGGCTACTGATCTTCATATTATGAACAATCAGCACAATTAAAAAACCCATAGCATGTATAGCAGAGGAAATGGCAAGCACTCGTTTATCACTTGGGACTCTCCATGGCTCTGAAGGACTCCTTGTCAGCAAGCGAATACGAGATTTCCAAACCTTTTGGCACAATCTTAGTGTCAATAGACATGCAATCAACACTAGCAGTTTAACCATGTACTCAATCTTGTCAGACCCTCCGCTCTGAATCGGATAGAAAACATAATTGCTCTGGGCTTCAGATTTCGTACTCTCGAATAAGGCATCTGCACCTGTTAAGAGAGGAATACTATATCCGATGGCCTGAAGTCCCAGCATGACAAGAGAGATGTACGGAGCTACTTCTGTCTTCTCTCGACTGTAGAATAACTGGCTTACAATGCACCCAATCATCATGGATAGTGTCAATATACGCAACCCGCCCTCGACAGTTTTGCTAGAGATAATCTCTTCTGTCTGACTCCAATATAGAATGGGAAGAGTCTCGATTTTGATCTGCTTGAAAAAAAGTCGGTCGTCAACAGCTCGTTGGCTTTTCACAGAAAGCTTCACAGTTGGATTTCTGAACCACCTGGCATTTGTAGGTGGATATTCCACTTTCACTTCAATAAGGCAATCAAAACCATCCTGCAGATCCCCTGTTTCATGCAAAACTCTCCACCATGGAGCTCGAAAATCCCTTCGAACATCCCTGCATCCTATAAGGTGCATTATACCCACTCTTGGATCATAGAGACCCTCAAGAAAAAGATTTGAAAGATTTCCTTCCATTTTCAGCTGTGCAGCAACTTTCAAGGACTTCTCCTGCGATCCCGGAACCTCGTCAGATATGAAAGAAATGTTTGAGGCCTCATCCCCACCAACTACCACAAATTCCTCAATGGCTACAACATCCAAGTATAAGAAGCTCCTCACAAAGTTCCCTCTGGAAAGCAGGTCAAAAATGCCCTCTGAACGCACTGAGAGATCCTCGCCTAGATCAGAGAATTTCTGTCTTGTTCTGCCCACCAGTTTTTTGTGGGGATACTTCAAGAATGATTTGCCCAAACCTCCACTCACATCTCTCTCCATCTGGGCCAATTTGGTCATGTTGTATTCATATGACATATTGTTTACCACACCCCGTGGCAAATATGGATGATGTATAAGCTCAAATGACAGAGGATAGAAGGTGTTCGTAGTGTTCTCAATACTGCCAGCAACTACACTTCTTTGTTTTAATGAAAGTGAAAGGGGGATGTACATACAGATTCGAGAATTGCAGGCACCGCTATTCTTGATGGATCCAAGGCATCCCACCATACACAACTGACCAGAAGATGAGTTCCATTTCCCCTCTGCAGTCAATGTTAAGCCATTAAGCCCTGTTCTTTGACATGCCAAATACTGATTCTGTGAAGGAGGCACAGCTCGAAAAACCGCACTAACATTTGCAATATTTGAATTAGATATCTCTGTACACATCAAACGCTGCACACAAAGCTTTATGTTATCAAAACCGCCCTTAGGTTCATGCAATTTATTATCCATAATGAAAGGGCCCAACGTGTTACAATAAGCATCTGTGCCACTACAATTCCAAGAGGGAACCACATCCAAAATCTGACCATACATCAGTAGCTTTACAGCTGAACAAAATTGCTTCCCTCGGTATACTTCAATACCTTTTGACTGGAATTTATCTGGATATTGGTGAGGAGCACAAGCCTTTGCCACCAGGCTGTCAGAATCAAATTCATAATTCGAATCAGTAGCCAACTGTGAAGAAATGTCAATTTCATCAAAATAGATTGAACTAGAGTGTCCATTGAGGCTTCTGAGTGTTCCTCGAATCTCCCTGCTAGTCAGAGAAAGCTTACTCGGATAGCGCAATTGCAGCAAAATTCTATCATCTGCTAACAGAGTGGGGGACTGTAATTCTGATTTATTTAACCAATCCCAAGGATCTACAGCACTCTTCCCACGGGAGGGTAGATGGGTACTGCCCAACATACACAACACTCGTTCTTCTTTTGAGTTTTTTGATTCTTCAAAGTAGACTCCTTCGAGCTGAATGGTAAGAGAAGTGAAACCAGGACGAATCCTAAAATCTTTGCGTCCGCGTCTGCGTCTGATGCCTTGACTTGTGGATATGGCCAACTTTAAAATACCGCTCACATTCACCATTTTGCCAGAGACCTTCTTTTGATCCACATCTGTAATCCAGAATGAAACCAGATTGATAGGCGAATAGTTTCCGGGGACGGTGTAATTGGACCCAATTGTGGTGTAATTGGACCCAATTGTGGTGAATGGCAGAAGAGGGGCAGAGCCCTTGTGTTGCATCCAATCCCCATTTACAAAAGAGAGGTCCTGCTCAATCATATATAACCGGTTCTGCTCTGGATGCAGCTCTGAAGCCTCTGCTAAAACAGGGCTACATTCCTTCTCTATCTCTTTATACCGACTGTAAGTGGACTTGTAGGCTGGTGGATCATCCCATCCTACGGTCACAGCGGTTTGAGAAGCGTAGAAACTGGCAAGGCAATAAACAGAGAAGGAGGAAGTCGCAGCCACTACCCATATCCCAAAGAGAGCTTGGAAATAGGCTCCCATGTTTTTTTTACAGTGAAATCACAATTGTCCTTCAAACGGATTCAGAATTTTCAGCTTGATACTGCAAATCGAAAAACAAAGCACTCTTTTCGAAAGCAGCTCCTGTGGAAATCGCAGCCTGCAGGGGAACATGAGCGATGGAAGTGCAAATATGTTATATAGTAAAAAAACATCATTCAGAGAGGGAGGGGGCAGTCTATGTGTTTTATTTTATTTTATTTTTCTCTATCGTGAAACTTCCTGGAAGAGGCTGCGAAAGCCACATTGTCCAATGTCAACGAACACGTGCCGTAAGGATAGCGTGGGTTACCTAACTTAACCGAAGACCGATGACTCGGGAGCACTAAATTCTTATGACATTGCTACGTCAGGCTCCCGTGCTACGTCAGAATCTCCGTAGTGGCAGGCCCACGTCTTCGAAGAATTTGCTTTATTTTTTAAAAATAATGATTTTATTAACCTTCTAAAATAAAGCATACATTTGTATTATGGTTAATGGTTAATTACAATTAAAATATAATACGCTTTAATTATTTCATAGTTATTTTTATCCAAATATCAAAAAAATATTATTTTGTAGTTATTTTTATCCAAATACCACAAGATATTTTTTTATAGAATGTAGTTTTTTATGATTTAAATTGTATTTTTGAAGTGTTTAGAAAACTACTAGGACACTTAAATTGTGTAAACTATACTATTCAAACTTTTATTTCTAACTAATTTATTCTAGATTTCATACAAAAATGATGAAAAATATGCCTTAAAATACTAAAATATAAAACAATAAACTATATTAAAAATAATAAACATTGAAATTATAACAAAAAGATTTTTGATTTGAATATCTTGTTAATAAATCCTATACATTTATTATATTCTATTTTATTATATTGGATAGGATATTATATTGTATTTCTAAATTTATCTTAATGGCATATTGGCTTATAATTTGATTATTTTTTAACTAAAAAAATAGCAACTTAAGATTGACATATTCTAATAAAATAATATTAATGTGAAAATAATACATAGGTACAAATTATTTAATAATAAAAATGATACATGCTATTTAAGGGTATTTAATTTATATGTATATTGTACCATTAAAGTGCCATTTAAAACAATTTTTTTAATTAAAACAAATTTTCATAAATATTGAGATTTGATGTGTATTTTTAATAACACTTGCTGGCATATAGAATTTTTCTTTATTTTATTTTTAAAATCATTTTGTTTACAAACCCATAAAATTAGTCATTTCAGTAATTAGGAACCAAAAAAGAAAATAGAAATTTTAATTTTAAAAAATTTAAATTTTACTTTTTATTTAAAATATTTGTTAATAATTATTTTTCAAAACCTAAATAACTTTAAACTATTAAAAACAAACATTTTTACTAAAAACAAACAATACACATAAAGATATTTTTTATAAAAATCATATTGAATTAACATCAAAAATATAAAAAAAAGTATTATAAAGTCAACATTTTGTTACTAAAAACAAAAAAAATAAACTTTATAAAATAACAAAATAAAACATTTTTTACTAAAAATAAAAACATACCAAACTAAAAAAATTTAATAAAAATTATATGATATTAATCATCAATATATATAAATGTAGTATTCTATAAGTCAAAAATCTTTTCCAAAGAACAAAAACAATAACAGCATCAAAAAAATTCTTTATAAAAATAATATTGGAATTAACATCATAATAATAATACAAAATGTAGTATTCTATTTAAATAAAAAAGATAAGGCTACTAACAAAGCAACACCCATACATTAATAAATTATTTTAAATTTCCCTAATTTTCAATTTAAATACCAAAAATTTATTATTTAAAAAGACAAAAATAATAAAATAAAATACAACTTAAATGCTAAAAGTAAATTAATTAAAAAAACAGAAATAATCAAATATTTTTTTATAAAATTATATTCTTTTAATAAAAAAAAAAAAAAAATTAATCGAAAGACAAAATAATAAAAAAAGAAAAGAAAGTAAGTTAATAACAAAGCAACTTTCATGCATTAATGAATTATTTTAAATTTATCTAGAAGTAAATTATTTGAAAAGAGAAAAATAATAAACTAAAATACAACATAAATGCTAAAAGTAAATTAATTAAAAGGACAAAAATAGTAAAATACTTTTTATTAAATATAAACAATAGAAATTCCCCGATCGAGGTACGAAACAGTGAGTGGTTCACCTCGGGATTGAGGTTATGATTAATGAGTTTAGATTTGGGGTGTGTGGGCGGCCCTCCCTAAGCCCACACACGTTGCCTGTAATCAAAGACAGGCAGGGTAGTATCCTCGCGGCAGTGCAGGACTTGAGTGGTGCCAAGGTAAGGTTCTAGGTGATGAGCATGGTTATATGCATGTCAACGACAGTAAGGTACCTCATTTGGTATTCCATGAAAGAGAGTAGTATAGTTTACCAGTCTGAGGTGTTGGTAAAGAGTGCGTGAGCGAATGCAAAGGGTAACTGTGGCGAGGATCTCATGACAAGAATTTGGTAATTTTCTCATGCTTACCTTATCTATGAAGTGAGGGCTTTGATTTTGAATTTGTATTGTGAATGGATGTTATATTGGACTCTTTTGATAATAGATAATAACGAATTCTCTGAGTTTGTTATGTCAATTTCAATTTTCTATGGCATGTTGCTTGCTAGAATGGGAATGTGTCAGAAATTTTGGGTAGTGATGAACTTGTTAAATGTGAAACTTTCTTGGGGAGTCTGTTCTCTTTGGTTTTCACTGTCAAGATCAGCCCTGGGAAACTTAATGGTAGAGGGCATTGATTATGGCCTCTCTAGCAAAGTAGAGGTCTTAGATTATAATGGGTTGGATTTGGCCTTAATAGCAGTACCTGACGATAGTCACGGTCTCTGTTTTGGGGAAAAGCAAAGGAATGCATGGTGGGAAGAGGAAGGAAACAAGCGGAGGTTTGTAACTTCACTGGCATTATTTCACCGAGAAACTACATTTAATGGTATATTTGTTTGCATGAAATCTTCAGGTTTGCCTAAACTGGCTCTCCCATCGGCTCCTACACAATGGGTCTTACCTTCGATGTGGGGATGAGTGGTCTCGCAGTTTGTGTGTGGTCCTGCAAACGATAGTGCCAACATGGTGAGGGTTGTGTCAAGGAATGGAGCGACTGGGCATGGAGGTCACGGTAAGAGGATACTAAGAGGAAAAGAGAAGGAATCGTAGCCATCAACAAGCAAGCCAACACCACCATGAGGAAGGAAATCTGATGCAGACAATTTGTAAAACACTCTGCATGCTTACAACGTCGGGACCTCGACACAGATAAGGAAAGTGATCACAACTTGGAAGAATCAATTGAATTCCAAGGCCAAGACAATGGTTCAGGCCGAGACAACGGTCGAGGCCGAGGAATGGATGGACATGATTCCCGACCCTGGTCATACTAGAGGACGACTTACCCTTTTCAAGCAGTTGGTGCACCTCTATTGGCTCATGGAATGCCTCATGGTGAGAGCAATCTCAATCAAGCTTAATACAGTTGGAACTCCGAAGCCAAACTTGAGCCTTGTTGACATCCAAAAGGAAATTTGCACAGTGCAGATATAACTGTACCATCAGAATATACACCCACGGCATTTGGAAAAACAATTACAGAGTTTGGGAGTGCTAAATATTAATTAATTAATTCTCCATGAGTTAATTAGTTAAGGAAAAGCAAACTTGAAGTCTTCGTGAGAACATGCAATTATTTCTCCATTGATTGGGGAATGTGTCCTTGATTTGCTCCACTGATTGAGGAATTAAGGATGAGTTCTATATTGAGAGGATCAATTGACTTAGTTTAACTTAGTCAAGTCCAGTTAAATTAATTTAACAAGTTGTTAAATTAATGAGATTTAGTTTGTTGATGCTTGCATACATGTGACAACTGGTATTTTCATATAACTAAGTATTCACTCATGGATAACTGATGCATGTAAGTTTAGACAGAGACCCAGTTGAGATCAGAGAAGGGACAATGTAATATCAGTTGGATGAATATTTTTCCTATAAAGGAAGCTCATCCATGATGAGGATTTATCTCCTTCATGTTTGTGCAATTATTTCAAAGGTCAGTGTTGTGTGTGAGGTGAGAATCACACAGGTTGCAACTGGGGGACCCAGGAAAAACTGTGCATAGAAATAGGAGGCTTGGAGGGCATAGGAGAAGGTTTGTGAGAAGCCTTTGACTGTCTATGAGCAGCAGATGGATTGTACTGAGAGATGGATAGCTTCCGAGCTAAGGCTTTGTGTAATCCAGACATGTTTCCATTTGTATGATAATACAGAGATGGGGTTTTAGGCTAGTGCTTTCCCCTAGTTATATATTCTGTGTTATGTGTGTTTGATTTCTCTATATTAGTTATATGTGTTCTTATTCATGTTGCTCATGTTCGATTAAGCTTCCACTAAATTGGTTGTAGAAGTAGATCTAGTATTATGCTTTATTACATTGTATAGATCAGTTTGATCTACAGGTGGTGAAATTTCTACATGGTATCAGAGCATAGGTGATCAAGGAAGAACAGTATACTAAGAGGAACTTTCAAAGTTTTGAGTTTTGGGCCTAGAGTTTGCAAAGCAGATCTGAAAATTTCTATACAAAATTTTCATAAATAAATAGCAGATTTGGATTCCTAGCGGAAAATACCCAAAATAAAAAAAAAAAAAAAAAAAAAAAAAAAAAAAAAAAAAAAAAAAAAATCGGTTGAATCGAAGTTCGCAATGAGGGATATCGCTGATTTAAAATCAGCTCTTTTTCTAGAAAATTTCGTGACGGCGGGGAAAGTGGAGAATAGATTGGTGTGCTAGCCAAGAACCTGTATGCACTGAGGTACAAGATGCATGCAAAAGCCTTGAGGAGCAAAGCAAAAGGTTAGATACTTGGTGGTTGAGAGGGAGAGAGTAAATTACCTCTCAACATGTAGAGCCAGAAGAAGTCTCAGACAATTGTGGAGGAGCCACGATTGGTGCAGCAACTTCAGGAGGTTGTGGAGTAGCCACAACAGGGGAAGTTGAGAGGAGATCAAGTAGAGACATCTACTCATGCAGAGACCTCCAGTAGGGGGAAACTTCAAGCCAGGTGGGCAGAGGGATCACATGCATCCATACCTCTAGGTAGGAGGTGGGGTGATGTGGAGTGATTGTCCCAAGGAGGAAGGGGCAGGATCCCTGACGTACCCAACCTCTTTGATTCGACTTTGCTACGGGAACCCCGATGAGGAGTAGCAGAACTAACTGATTGGGTAGAGACGGATGCAGATGGAGCGGCAGAGAGAGCTATAGTGCAAGGAATCCCAGGACTGCGCAGAGCATGCAGGTTGCAACAATGCGAGAGGCATAAGTGTGTTGCACAGTGCAGGGTAGCACAGAGAAGGGTGCAACGGTGCAAGATGCATGGAGATGTTGCAGTAGCGCAGAGATCAGAGAGGGAGCACTTGTCAGCACCAGGTAGAGCTTCAGCATCAGAGTATGTTTCTAGCCCAACAGAGTGGTCAGTTGGGAGTTTTTTTTGTTCTGAGTGTTGCTGGAGCAACCACACTTGGTAGATGTGTTGCATGTTGAACATTTCAAAGTTACAGGATTGGGTTCGAGAGGAAGCCTTTCTTGTTGAGAGGGAGTATTGAAAAGTGTGCAATAAGAAATGCTAAATTTAGAAAGTGCTAAAAATAGAACTATTAAAAACAGCAGTTTGGCCAATGAGCATTTTTGGCCACCTTGGGTGAGAGGTGAAACTACTAAAAATAGCATTTCTGGGTCCCTTCCTATTTATAGAAGTCACTAGTCTATCTATAGGAAGTAAATTTTAATTTGGTCTTACCAGCAGTTTGGAATACTAATTAATTAATTCTTCATGAGTTAATTAGTTAAGGAAAAGCAAACTTGAAGTCTTTGTGAGAACATACAATTATTTGCTCCATTGATTGAGGAATTAAGGATGAGTTCTATATTGAGAGGCTCAATTGACTTAGTTTAACTTAGTCAATTCCATTTATATTAATTTAACAAGTTGTTAAATTAATGAGATTCAGTTTGTTGATGCTTGCATGCATGTGACAATTAGTATTTTCAGATAATTGAGTATTCACTCATGGATAACTAATGCATGTAAGTTCAGATAGAGACCCAATTGAGATCAGAGAAGGGACAGTGTAATATCAGTTGGATGAATATTTTTCCTATAAAGGAAGCTCATCCATGATGAGGATTTATCTCCTTCAGGTTTGTGCAGTTATTTCAGAGGTCAGTGTTTTGTGTGAGGTGAGAATCACACAAGTTGCAGCTGGAGGACCCAGGAAAAACTATGCATAGAAATAGGAGGCTTGGAGGGCAGAGGAGAAGGTTTGTGAGAAGCTTTTGACTTTCTATAAGCAGTAGAGGGATTGTACTGAGAGCTGGATAGCTTCCGAGCTAAGGCTTTGTGTAATCCGGACATATTTCCACTTATATGATAATAGAGAGATGGGGTTTTAGGCTGGTGCTTTCCCCTAGTTATATCTTTTGTGTTATGTGTGTTTGATTTCTCCATATCAGTTATATGTGTTCTTATTGATGTTGCTAATGTTCGATTAAGCTTCCGCTAAATTGGTTGTAGAAGAAGATCTAGTATTATGCTTTAGTACATTGCATATATCAGTTTGATCTATAGGCGGTGAAATTTCTACATTAACTTTTGAGTACAAATCCTTATAATATATTTTATTATCAATTTTATTAATTAATATATTAACTTTAGAGTACACATCCTTTTTACAATAAATATTATTTGTGAAATATAGATAAAAACCCATCTAAAAACATATATGTAAAAGAGGCCTCGTTGCAATCTAATTCCATATACATATAATATACATAACAATTTAAACAAAAAATTATTTATGTGACATTAATGAGGCCATACTCAACTTTAACACTCCATAATTGTAATATAAAAATTACTATAAAATATATTAAATAAAAAAAAAGTACAAAAATTAAAATATAAATTAAATAATACATTATACGTTATTATAGTACATATGACATTTTTTCCCTTAGGAAAATCGTAATTTTACTCATAATGAGAAACATTACATGTTGTAGATGTTGAAGAGCATATGCATATTATTTGATCACGATTTCACAGAATCCATAAAAAAAAAAACTAAAAAATACAGCTAACCTATTCTTTTCTACCTTTCTTTTTTTCCACTTTTCGACAACCACCAACGTTGGGAGTGGATGTTACAATGGATATTTGATTCTCTTTTGTATTCACTGGATATTTTTTGTCATAGTCAAATCCCTCTAATCCATGAGTTTGTTTGTTGCGACTTAATTCCATTCCTGATATATGTGTCTCATGCTACTGCAAAGGGTTGTTGGGCCTCAGAATGCAAGCAAAGGTGTGATCAATCTTTGTTCTAAGCGTTCTGTACATCCTTTCCTGCATTATTTTCTTCTTCTTCTTCTTCTTCTTCTAGGGGCTCTGTGCATTGTCAACCTTTTGTCTTTTTTAATTGTGTCTTATTCCTTTTGCAGTGTATTTTGGCTTGTGGGCAGGCACTGTGAAGGTGACCTATTTGTAGACATCCCCGACATCGAAAAGTTGTATTTTCATAAGCTATGGTTGAGTCCACTGTATATTATTGTGAACCAATATAATACAATATGGTAGACCTTGGCTAAGATCTACTTCGACACATATTCTGGTGAAAGTAAATATGCCTCTTGTAAGTCTATCTGCATCAATCTTGAAGAATTTACCCAAGGATTTCCCTATTCCTTCTAAAACTTTAGGATGTCAGTAGTGTAGTGGGAGGTTGTGTAACCTGACCCATACATGTATTTTAGATACCACCATAGTATTGGCATCAAAACCTAGGAACCAAGGGATCATGAAGAGTCTTGCATTGCCCCAGAACCATGGTTCCTCATTTAGGGCATATTCCTTATCTTTAATTGTGTTGAATCTGACAATACAATCCCCTTGGAGCATAAATGAATTTGACAATTTGGAGTCCATGAAGAAAATATCCATTGTTGTATAGCATCTAAGTTAGGCAAAAATCTATTAAATCTACATACGACTGTTTTGGTATAAAAATATTAATATAGCTCATTTACCTAAGGCATTGAGACTATTCAGGTTGGAATTTGAGATTTTTGTTCCACGATATAGGGCCCAGGAAATTCTGGAGGTGATGATGGTTTGGTTTGGGCTTTATCCTTCCCTTTGGCTGCGTCTTTAAAAGAGCTTGTGCCCTTTAACTGGTTCTAGAGCATCCACCTCACAATCTCAAATTAAGGATGATGGCCAAATCTAAGACAATACCATAATCATGTAGTGTGCAATTATCTTGTAAACTTTGTCCTCAGTAAATCAAATTTTGCATGCATGCTGGTATGGCTAGGTGAGACTGGATTTCAACCTTTAAGTATTGAATCCACCTCCTCTTCCTAATCCACTTGTAGATATTCCTTCCTTGCAGCATTTTGATGAAGATTTGAATCAGATCCATATCAGTAGTGAGTGGATCTGTCTGAGAAAGGGATCGATCTACTGCTAATAGTTCTGGATCTGATATATTTGGGCAAAGCAGTTCCCTATTTATTCCTTGATTCGTTGGATCTGTGCCATGGAAGCTTTGCACTGGGGCATACTCTGGTTCTGTCCACTACAGGTGCCAAAGCTCCACGAAGAAGCCAAGATCTTTGTAATTCGTGAGGGACATCGAAAGAATACATGTTTTCTAGGCTCCCGACAGTGCTTCCCTTACATATCCTTCTCGGAATTTTGGGGCTGTAATATGGAGTAGAACAACGCACGAACATAATCTGACCTCTGGATCTGGCCAGAGTGTTGTTTGAATAGTCCTTTGGATGACCGAATCTGTTGGATGTTTGGCAGATCTGGGGATGATGATGCACTTCATGGGGGAGAGGATTAGTCCGGATCCAAACTTAGACCATGCAAAAGTAGATATTTATGATTCATGGTAAGGATGCGTACGGGGCAATCCGACCAAGACCAAGTTAGTAACTGTGGAAATGTTGTGAAGGCCCACGGAACTAGGTTTGAGTTCTTCGTTGTTTCCCTGGGCATTGGACTGACAGATCACGTGAAAAATGCCTACAAAAACCGTCTTGACTGCCATCGTATTTGTCTTCCCCACTTCTCTTCTTAATGAGTTTAACATGTATCTATGCTGACTATAGTACATATTAATATAATAAGGGTTGTACATATTGTACACACGTCATTTTTACATATTTTTCTCAAATATATATATATATATATATATATATATCCCATAAAAATGTGGGCCCAGAGTATTCCCTAAAACTGCTTTTGCTTGGCTAAGAGCTCATCTTCCTCGGGCGTAAGGAAACAGGTTAATGGCCCAACGCCTAGAGGCATCTTGTAGGATTGAAAGCTTGCCCCCTTACGGACCACCAGTGGGTTATTCTAGGTGGCATGGTTTTCCTTGAATAACGGTGATGAGTCAGTCTGCATTCGCAGTTAGTAGCTAGAGATGGTTGTCCTCACTGTTAGTTTGACAACTAAGTTATGATAGGTTTTCCCACCTGCAAAAAAATCCATAAAAATAATCTATTCAATAATTTAGACCAATCAAAAAATACAAATTTTGAATTTAAAAAATTCTAAAAATAATTTTATTTTGGAAAAAACAATTTATATATAATTTTTAAAAAATTTATAAATGGAAATTTTTTATGAAACAAAATTTGAAGTATTTTTAATTGTAAAATAATTATAATATAACCTGCCATAAACAAATATAAATGTATATAACTAAAGTAAGGATAAAAATATATAACTAAAGTAAGGCAATTGACCTAAAAAAAACCTCATTCTCCCATATGTGTTTCCATTCAATCTTCCAAAAAAAATCATCCACGTGGTCGTGGGTCATAGCTTGAAAAAATCATTCTACTTGCAAGTAGGTCATAGTTGATAATGTGACTTTTGAAATATGGGATTTTATGATATTCTACAAAAATGCCAACTAAAATATATGTATATGGGATTTTATGATACTCTAAAAAAAAATGATGCCAACTAAAATATATGTATGGTGGACACACTTAAGGAACAATTCCTCCGTGCGATGTTGGCCAATTGTGAGATGGTGGAGGCCGAATCACTATAAATATGACTTGTTAAGAAGATGGTGGAGTAAAATTTGACCCTCATTATAAAGATGGCCCTCATTATAAATAAAGTAGTGTTTTGACGTGTTTAGAAAATTACTAAAACATTTAAATTGCGTCAATTACATCACTTAAATTTCATATAAAAATGGATGAAAATATACTTTAAAATACTAAAATATAAAACAGTAAATTATATTAAAACAATGTAAAATTAATAATAAACATTGAAATTGTAACAAAAAGATTTTTAATTTGAATATCTTGTTAATAAATGTTATACATTTAATATATTATATTATATTATATTGGATAGGATATTATATTGTATTTCTAAATTTATTTTAATGGTATATTTGCTTATAATTTGACTAATTTTTAACTTAAAAGAAATAGCAACTTAAGATTGACATATTCTCATAAATAATATTAATGTGAAAATAATACATAGGGTACAAATTATTTAATAATAATCATGATACATGCTATTTAAGGGTATTTAATTTATATCTATATAGTATTATTAAAGTGCCACTTGGAGTTAAAACAAAAAAATTATTTTTTCAATTAAATCAAATTTTCATAAATATTGAGATTGATGTGTTCATAATGACACTTGGTACATATAGATTTTTCTTTATTTTTAATTTAAAATAATTTTAATTTACAAACCCATAAATTAGTCATTAAGCTATAGAACCATAAGAAATAGAAATTAAATATTAAATATTAAAATTTCAAATTTTATTTTTTGTTCAAATATGTAGTTTAATAATTTATTTTTTTCCAAAACCTTATAAACTTTATAAAATTTGTTTAAGTTTTCCTAATTAAAAGCAAACATTCTTTTACAAAAAACAAAAACAAGGCATAAAAAATATTTTTAAAAAAAATATATTGATATTAACATCATAATAATAATACAAAATGTAGTATTCTATTTAAATAAAAAAGATAAGGCTACTAACAAAGCAACACCCATACATTAATAAATTATTTTAAATTTCCCTAATTTTCAATTTAAATACCAAAAATTTATTATTTAAAAAGACAAAAATAATAAAATAAAATACAACTTAAATGCTAAAAGTAAATTAATTAAAAAAAACATTAAAAACTATATTACTTTTTTTTTGGTTGATAAGTGGGTGAATCCTGAAAATCACGCTTACCCTATGGCTGAGAGACCACAACTCAGGGGCATCTAAGCCGTCAAATTCACCCGGGGATCGCACCCGGCCTGAGCCGCACCAGCGGAAACCATACTGGATTTTTGGTATCGGCGAGACTAGAACCGGTGACCTTTGCTTACGAAGTGCCTTAACAGCGCGCTCCTTCACCGACTGTTATAAATCTCTTTGATAAAAATTATATTACTTTTAATATGAATAAAAAAATAAATTAATTGAAAAGACAAAAATAATAAAATATTTTTATAAAAAAAATATTGCTATTAACATTATATATACTCTAAGAATATTAGCCCCGGGCTTTGGATTGACGGTGATGTGTGCACTGTTAAGTTACTCCTTGTGATAGGTCACTGGTTCAAATTCCCCGTGGGTGCTTACCTACCAAAAAAAAAATACTCTAAGGATATACTATTCTATTTTAACATTATAGTTATAATATAAAATGTACTATACTATTTACATAAAAAAGAAAAGGTTATTAACAAAGCAACACTCACACATTAATGAATTATTTTAAATTAATCTAATTTTCAATTTAAATTCCAGAAGTAAATTATTTGAAAAGACGAAAATAATAAATTAAAATACAACTTAATGCTAAAAGTCGATTAATTGAAAAGACAAAAATAATAAAATACTTTTTATTAAAAAATATATTAGTTTTAATATAAACAATAGAAATTCCCCGATCAGGGTGCGAATCAGTTGGTGGTTCACCTCGGGATTGAGGTAATGATTACTGAGTTCAGATATGGGGTGTGTGGGTGGCCCTCCCTAAGCCCACACATGTTGCCTATAATCAAAGATAGGCAGGGTAGTATCCTCACAACAGTTCCGGACTTGAGTGACAGCAAGGTAAAGTTCTAGGTGGTGAGCATGGTTATATGCATGCCAACGACAGTAAGGTACCTCATTTGGTATTCCATGAACACGAGTAGTATAGCTTACCAGTCTGAGGTGCTGGTAAAGAGGGCGTGAGTGAATACAAAGGGTAACTGTGTCGAGGATCTCATGACAGGCATCTATTATGTTTCTCAGGCTTACCTTATCTATGAAGTGAGGGCTTCGATTCCGAATTTGTATTGTGAATGGATGCTACATTGGACTCTTGTGATAATAGATAATAACGAATTCTCTGAGTTTGTTATCTCAATCTCAATTTTCTACGGCATGCTGCTTTCTAGAATGGGAATGTGTTAGAAATTTTGGGTAGTCATGAACTTGTTAAATGTGAGACTTGCTTGGGGAGTCTGTTCTCTTTGTATTTTACTGTCAAGATTAGCCCAGGGAAGCTTAATGGCAGAGGGCACTGGTTATGGCCTCTTTGGCAAAGTACAGGTCTTAGATTATAATGGGTTGGATGTGGTCTTATTGGCGGTACCTGACGATATTCACGGTCTCTGTTTTGGGAAAGAAAAGGAATGCATGGTGGGCAGAGGAAGGAAATAAGCAGAGGTTGGTAACTTCACTGGCATTATTTCCCTAGGAAACTACATTTAATGGTCTACTTTCTTGCATGCAATCTCCAGGTTTGCCTAAAATGCCTCTCCCTCTAGCTCCTACACGGTGGGTCTTACCTTCTGTGTGGGGATGAGCGGTCTCACAGTTCGTGGGTGGTCCTGCAAACGATAGTGCCAACATGGTGAAGGTTGCGTCAAGGAATGGAGCGACTAGGCATGGAGGTTGTGGTAAGAGGATACCAAGAGGAAAAGGGGAGGAATCGTGGCCATCAATGAGCAAGACAACGTGGCCGTGAGGCAGGAAATTTGATGTAGACAATTTGCAAAACACTATGCATGCTTATAGTGTCGGGACACCGACACAAATAAGGAAAATGATCATGACTTGGGAGAATTAATTGAATTCCAAGGCCAAGACAAGGGTCCAGGCCGAGGATTGAATGGACATGATTCCTGATCCTAGTCATACCAGAGGACGACTTACCCTTTTCAAGCAGTCAGTGCACCTCTATTAGCTCATGAAATGCCTCATGGCGAGAGCAATATCAGTCAAGCTTAATGCAGTTGAAACTCTGAAGCCAGAACTGAGCCTTGTTGACATCCAAAAGGAAATTCACACAGTGCAGATACAACTTTACCATTAGAATGTATGCCCAGGGCATTTGGAGAAACAATTGCAGAGTTTGGCTCAAATTGAGATGCTGAGGTCAAGTGCTAAAGACCCCTCTCCAGTAGAGTTGTCTGATGATTAACTGTTAGAATGCTTTCATCTGATAATTTTGGTTCTCTTGTTAAACATGTCAGATATCATTTACATTTGTAGTCTTTTGTTTAAGTGTTCTACAGGCTATAAATCCTATAAAGACTGGTTGAATAGATTAAAAATTTTTATGTTTTGGATGGCATACAATGTAGTCCAGTGGCCAATAGACCTGTTTTCTTCGGGTAGGTTGAGGCCACTAAACATATCTCATGGGTGTAACCTGTCTCTTTTATGAATGAATGAATGGAGAGGTACTGCCAATCTTACAAGAAATACAATATAAACAGTAGTAATAATAAATATTTTTATAAATATATTTGTTATTAAATACATAAACTATAAGGATATAAATTCTATTTTAAAATCAAAGAAAATGACAAAACAATAACCATTATAAGTGTTCTAATTTGATTCTTAATCTAAATTTAAAAAAAATTAGTTAGAAGACAAAAAGAATAGTAGATAATATTCAATAAAAAAAAAATGACAAAACAATACCCATTAATAGCTATTCTAAATTTGATCTTAATCTACATAATTTCAAATTAAATATTAAAATAATTAGTTAAAAGACAAATATAATAAGATAATATTTTCAATAAATTTTTTTTTTTTTTTTTTAATTCACGTTTCTGTGATCCATAATATGTTTGGAAAAAAATATTTTGCTAAAAATCACATACTAGAAATCTTGTTGACGCATTTCAAACCAACTAGTGTGGTTCATCTTAAGGACAAGATGAGCCACACTAGTTTCTCCTATGTGATTTTTACATAAACTTTTTTTGTCAAACAAAATATCATATTGTTATTAATATCACCACTAAATATGCATTGTGAATGATTTCATATATATGTAATAATTAGACTATGATTTATATAATTTAAATTACACCATATTAGTTTGATTAATTAATGTATTAGTAATTATAATTATAACCTACAGATTAATTATAAGACAATAACTATATCTATTTTTTTATTAATCACATATTAACTTTTGAGTACAGGTTCTTATAATATATTTATTATCAAATTTATTAATAATATATGACTTTAGTGTAAACATCCTTTTATAATAATATTATTCTGAAATATAGATAAAAACACTCTAAAAACATATATGTAAAGAGCCCTCTTTGCAATCTATTCCATATACATATAGTATAAATAACAATTTAAAAAAAAAATGATTTATGTGCATAAATGAGGCATACTAACCTTACACCACAATTGTAATATAAAATATTATATATATTAAATAAAAAAGTAAGTACAAAAATAAAATAATTTTTAAATAATACATTTTACACTATTATAGTACATATGTCATGTTTTTTTGCCCTTCGGAAAATTGTAATTTTACTCATAATGAGAAAAATTACATGTTGTAGATGTTGAAGAGCATATGTATATTATCTCACCATGTTTTCACAGAATCCATTAAAAACTAAAAAATACAGCTAACCTATTATTTTCTACCTTTCTTTTTTTCCACTTTTCACCAACCACCAGCGTTGGGAGTGGATGTTACATCGGACATTTGATTCTCTTTTGTATTTGTTGGATATTCTTTGTCAGAATCAAATCCCTCTAATCCATGAGTTCGTTTGATGCCACTTACTTCCATTCCTGATGTATGTGTCTCATGTTGCTGCGAAGGGTTGTTGGGCCTCAAAATGCAGACAGAGGTGTGATCAGTCTTGTCCTTTTGTGAGTTGTTCTATATATCCTTTCCTGCATTATTTTATGTTGTCTCTTCTTCTTTTGCTTCTTCTTCTAGGGGCTTTGTGCATTGTCAGCCTTTTGTCTTTTTGAATTGTTTCTTATTCCTTTTGCAGTATATTTTAGCTTGTGGGCAGGCACTGTGAAGGTGACTTATTTATAGATATCCCCGACATCGAAAAGCTATATTTTTGTAATCTAATGGTTAAGTCCAGTGTATATTGTTGTGAACTAATATAATACAATATGGTAGACCTTGGCTAAGATCTACTTCGACGCGTATTTTCGCGAAAGTAAATATGCCTCTTCTAGGTGTATCCGCATCAATCTTGATGAATTTACCCAAGGAGTTCCCTATTCCTTCTAAAAATTTATGATGGCAGAAGTGTAGTGAGAGGTTGTGTAACCTGGCCCATACATGTATTTTAGATACCATCATAGTGTTGGCATCAAAACCTAGGAACTAAGGGATCATGAAGAGTCCTACATTGCCCCAGAACCATGGTCCCTCATTGAGGGCATATTCCTTATCTTTAACTGTGTTGAATCTGACAATAGAAACCCCTTAGAGTAGAAATGAATTTGACAATCTGTAGTCCATGTAGAAAGTATCCATTGTAGTGGAGCGTCTGATTTAGGCCAAAATCTATTGAATATACATATGATTGCTTTGGTATAAAAAATTGAATGTAGCTCATTTACCTCAGGCATTAAGACCATTAAGGTTGGAATTTTAGATTTTTGTTCGACGATATAGGGCCCAAGTAGTTCTGGAGGTGATGTTGGTTTGGTTTAGGCTTTATCCTTCCCTTTGGCTTCGTCTTTAAAAGAGCCTGTGCCCTTTGAGTTGGTTCCAGAACATCCACCTTGCAATCTCAGATTGAGGATGATGGTCAAATGTGAGACAATACCATAATCATGTAGTGTGCAATTATCTTGTAAAATTTGTCCCGAGTAAATCAAATTTTGCATGCGCGCTGGTATGCCTAGGTGAGTCTAGATTTCAAACTTGAAGTCTTGAATCTGCCTCCCCTTCCTAATCCACTTGTAGATATTCTTTCCTTGCAGCGTTTTGATGAAGATTTGAATCAGATCCAGATCATTAGTGAGTGGATCTGTCCGAGAAAGGGATTGACCTGCTGCCAATAGTTCTAGATCTGATAGATCTGGGGAGAGTGGTACCCTATCTATTCCTTGATTTGTTGGATCTATGCCATGGAAGCTTTGCATTGGGGCATACTTTGGTTCTTTCCACTGCAAGTGTCAAAGCTCCACGGAGGAGCCAAGATCTTTGTAGGTTGTGAGGGACAATGAAAGAATATCTGTTTTCCAGGCTCCCAATAGTGCTTCCCATACATACCCTTCTCGGAATTTTGAGGTTGTAATCCGGAATAGAACAACGCACAGACATAATCTGACCTCTGGATCTGGCTAGAGTGTTATCCAAATAGTCCTTTGGATGACCGAATCTGGTGGATCTTTGGCAGATCTAGGGATGATGATGCACTTCGTGGGGGAGAGGATCAGTTTGGATCCAAACTTAGACCATGCAAAAGTATATATTTTTGATTCATGGTAAGGATGCGCAAGGGGCAGTCCGGCCAAGACCAAGTTAGTACCTGTGAAAATGTTGTGAACGCCCGTGGAACCAGGTTTGACTTGTTTGTTGTTTCCTTGGGTGTTGGACTGACAGATTGCGTGAAAAAAGCCTACAAAAACCTTCTCGACCGCCATCATATTCTCCTTCCTCGCTTCTCTTCTTAATGAGTATTAACATGTATCTATGTTGACTATAGTACATATGTCATGTTATTATAGTACATATTAATATAATAAGGGTTGTACAGATTGTACACGTCATTTTTACATATTTTTCTCATATATATATATATATATATACCATTAAAAAATAAAGCCCATAAAAATGTGGGCCTGGAGTATGCCCTAAAACTACTTATGCTTGGCTAAGAGCTCATCTTCCTCGGGTGTAAGGAAACACCTTAACAGCCCAAGACCCAGATACATCTTGCAGGAGTGAAAGTTCTCCCCCTTACAGACCACCAACAGGTTATTCTAGGTGGCATGGTTTTCCTTGAATAATGGTGATGAGTTAGTCTGCATTTGCGGTTAGTAGCCAGAGATGGTTGTCCTCACTGTTAGTTTGACAACTGAATAATGATAAATTTTCCCACTTATAAAAAAACCATAAAAATAGTCTATTCAATAATTTAGACCAATCAAAAAATACAAATTTAAAATTTAAAAAATTCTTAAAATAATTTTAATTCTTAAAAAAAATCTATTTAATAATTAATTTTTTTAAAACTTCATAAAATTTTGGAATTTTTTATAAAACAAAATGTTCAAATATTTTTAACTATAAAATAATTATAATATAACCCGCCATAAACAAATATAAAAATATAAAATAATTATAATATGACTTGCCATAAACAAATATAAAAATATATAGCTAAAGGCAATTGACATTAAAAAAAACAGCTCATTCTCTCATATGCGTTTCTATTCAATCCTTCCAAAAAAATTCATCCACGTGGTCACGGGTCATAGCTTGAAAAAATCATTCTACTTGCAAGTGGGTCATAGTTGATAATGTGACTTTTGAAATATGGGTTTTCATAATATTCTAAAAAAATGATGCCAACTAAAATATATGTATGGTGGACACGGTTAAGATGTTGGCCAATTGTGCCATGGTGGAGGCCAAGTCTACTCTCATCATTAATCAAAGTAAAATTTGATCCTTAGTATAAATATGGCTTGTAAAGAAGATGGTAAAAGTTACTTGCATCGTCAACACGTCGTTGGATGCAAACTCATGAGTGGGTGGGAAGATTTAACTCTAATATGTGGTCAAAGAATTATTAAAATTAGTTTCTTGCAGAGTGTTCTTGTCACATTGTAATTTGTGTTTGAGTACATTGTTTTTTGTGATGCTCAAGCATCCATAATACCTGTTTTATAGATTGTATAAGCAAATTTTTATCAATAGCTAAATTGTATACGAATGTGTCTTTTTAATGTAGATTTTTTTAGTGTTTAATAATATATTTAATTTAATTATTAGGTAAAGTAATTGTTGTGTAGATTATTTTCCGGCTTCATCGCATTAGGTTTTTTTGTTGATCAACATTTCGACCCAGTAACGGTGGTTTATCTCCAGGATGTGAAAGATTATTGAAAGACTAGTCTTATTTTTCAATTTAATATATAGATGTATGAGATGCATTGCCAACAGATATTAGGATTTATTAAATTATTCTATTTCTTTTACTTATAATTTAATTATTCTATTATGTTTTGTTAATTTAATTATGCTTTTATTTTAGTATGTTTTAAATATTATTGTGTAGTTTATAGTTATATGAAGATTAAATTAATTAAGTTGTGTGATTAGCAATAATGTTATTATAATTTGGGTTCGCTGTTATTGACAACAATAGTATGGTGTGTTTATATAATGTTATGTTTTGGAAGTATGTCCTAACGTGTCAAGGTAGATATAAGCATATAAACAATATGAAATAATATAAAAAAAAATTACATAGTATTAAAGTGAATTTGGGGATATGGTTTCAAAAACATGATAATGTAATATAGTCATTTTTTGGTTCAAGAAGTTAAAGTAATTAAATTTGAATTGAGATTATCATTCCTAACCATTAATGACCTCCCTTCATCCCTTGTCATTCCTCACTTGTTGTTCGTTGTTACAAGTGCCCGCATATTTCACTTAAGAGTGTGTATGCACTATTATGAAAGTGTACGCATTCCTAAAATATGTGCACAATTTGTCACCTCACTCTATTTCTCTACGTGTGTGTGTGTGTGTAGCAACCTAAAAATGGCATTGTCTCTCACTTTTGTGCTAACTCTCTAAAATGGCATCATCTCTCTTTGACCTCCACCATAATTATCTAAAATGTAATCCTCTCTCTTTCTCTCTCTCTCAATTTGTCCTTAACTCTTTTACTCCATCTCTCTCTCTCTCCCCCATTCTCTCCACCTTCCTCCCTCTCCCTTCCTCTCTTTATGTATCCCTCTCACTCTCCCTCTGCCAATCTCTCCTTTAAAACAGCCTTCTTTATCTCTATCTACCTCCATCACTCTCCCACACTCTTTATCTCACTCTGTCCCCTCATTATTTTCCTTTCACTCAATCATCCAGTCTCTCCTCATATCTCCCCCCACTCTCTCCCAATTCCAACTCTTATATATATATATATTATAATAAAATATATATATATATATCAATTATCTTTCATTCTCTCTCCCCCCTGTCTCCCCTCCACTCTATTTCTATAAACCTCTCTCTCTCTTTCTCACCACCTTCCCCCCTTTCCCTTCCTCTCTTTCCCTATCACTACCTCCCTTCCTTAGTCCCTCCTTCACAACAATCCCACTCTAGCTCTATCTCTCTCTCCCTCTCACACTTTTGTTCTCTCTCTCCAATTCTCACTCCCTCCTCCTCTCTCTTTCTCTCTCACCCCCCTCTCTCTCTCATTGTCTCTCTCTTCTTCCCTCTCTCTCCTCTCTAGCCATGCATCTATATCCATTCCTCTCTTCTTATCTCTCTCTCACTTCCCCCCTTTCTCTCTCTCCCTCTCTCCCTCTCCCTCTCCCACTTCCCCACCGTCTTTCCCCACCGTCTGCTCTATGTGTTCATGTGTTAGTCTTTCCCTTTTTATTTCACTCAATCTCTTTCCTTTCCTCACCTCTCCCTGCCTCTCTCCTCATCTCTTTCTACCTTCCTCCTACTTCCTTCCTCTCTTTCTACACACCTCCCTCCATCCCTTAATCCCTCCTTCACAAAAACCCCCTCCATCCAAACTCTATCTCTCTCACCCTCCTTCCCACTCTCTCTTTCACCCCCCCTTCTCTCTCCCTCTATATCTCTCTCCATCTTCCCCTTTATCTTTCCCCCCATATCTCTCTCTTTCTCTCTCCATTTCTCTCCCTTTCACCCAGTTATAGCGCTACAACCACCCTCCAAAATTTTTGTTTACCTTCATTTTGGAGCCACCCTACCAACCTTTCACAACATCATTTCTTGCTTCATTAAGTAGACAATATTTCGTGATTTTATTGTAGAATGAAAGCATGTCCATGAGATCTTGTTGCATTCCCCTCACAGGATGTTCCTCCAGAGTTTTTCTAGTTGCAGGTTGAGAAGTTCCCTCAAGAAATTGCGCAATTTTGTAGGGCAACCAGCCTTCCCTCCAAAAATTGCGCAATGATGTCTGGCAGCCTGCTAGGCTCCAAAATTGCACAATTCACCCAGTCAGGCTTCATCTCGAAAACTGCACAATTCTTCCCAACAGGGCTGCTCAACCCAGAATTTGTACAATCCTGGGCAGCAGTCAGCTACTCTGCCCAAAAATTGCGCAAATATTTTGGGCATCCAACCCAGATCCCTTCCAAAAATGCGCATTTTCTCCAAGTAGTTGAGCAAACTCTTGCATGTGCAGCTGAGTTGACCGACTCCCTCCGGGACGGAGCAAAAATGATCTGCATGCATGGGCTACTTCTCCCAAGGCATCATGCAAATGCATCCCTTGATTTAGGGATCTACTTCTACCAGCTGGAGGTTGCATACAAGGATCATTTCAGAAACCTCCAACCAAGTGTCACTCTTCCTAGGTTTGTGGCATACACGTCACATCTTTGATTTTATCAAAACTCATGAACTAGATGTTGCAGAGCTCATTCCTCTCATCGACCTTGCAACTTTGACATCCCACGTTGCATCTAGGAGTTGTCAGCACATTCAGCTCAGTTGTTTTGGGGTAAGCTCACTTTTCACGTCTTGTGTTTTATTTCTAACACTTTTTGTGTTTCACTTCATATGAATGCTTTCTGCTTGATTTCACTGACCACTTGTTGTCATTTTGATACATACTAGCTTGTACTAGCACCATTTCAATTTTAGTTAACATCTCACTGTTGTCACATGCATGAAACTGTTTTTCATGAACAGTCGCTGATTCGGCGACTCGCCTCACCCACATGCATGTTGTTTCGTTTTCTGAATCTTTCATCCAATGTTTGCATGCATGATCATTCACTTATCTTTACACTTAGTATCGCCATGCATTCACATTAACATTCGTTTTCGGTCGATCGTTGGCGGGTCTGGACAGCCTTGGCCCGGACTCTACCTCACCAAGATAGAATTGCGCAATCTCGAGAGGGAAGGCCCTATCTCCCTCTCAAGAAATGCGCATTTCTACCCAGTGAATATCCTCCAGTCTTGCATTGCACAATTTTTAGGGACAGTGACTAGTGGCCCAGAAAATTACGTAATGCAGTCACTAAGCCTGCAACCATTGCCAGCTGAGATTTCACATTGCGCAATTCCAGCAGTAAGCAGCCAGGATGGACTGTGCATTACGCAGTTCCAACAGCCAATTAGCCTCTTGACAGACTAGACTGTGCCTTGCGCAGACTGGGCAGTCAGTCTCTTGACCTCCCAATGGAAATTGAGCAACCTTCATTATCAGTTACACAAGTATGTTGCAAGTCAGTTCTCAAGTTCATTTTGGTTTTCGCCTGACATATTTATTGCCATGAGTGTTTCCATATCTCTAGGCATCACAAGTGTTCATCTGCCTCTCAGCATCATAGGTACAAAGGTTTCTAGGAGAGAAGAGTCAAATACACCATTTAGAGCACGCTTGGGGATGCAGTCGATCAAGTGTCTATGAACTTTCCTACCCACGAAGACATCAAGTTGTTCATAGACAAGGACATCAAGATATGATGGCAGTAGCATCATAGCAAGTAGCACCATCAACAAAAACTAAAGGCAGCATACCGGATGCAACGAATGCAAGAGGAAGGTTGTTGACAACACAGAGGCAGAACAAAGTTGCAAGCTCAAGCATATCTACTTGTGATGAAAGCAACTTTGGAGACTCAGGCTATGAGGTGACGGCGTGACATGAAGATCACGCGAAGTCAAAGAACGGAATAGAGAAGGAGTTGCATGTGCTCAAGCAACAACTCAAGGAAGAATAAGAGTTGCATAGACAAGAGAATGAGTTGTTCTAGGAACAGGCACAACAGGGGACGCAACATGCACTCATGGATGAAAGTGCGCCATACAAGTTAAAGATCCATCCCAACAGCTGGCATGGAGCAGATATGGTGAGTAGTGTTGTTGATTGCATGCTAGGGATTTCAACAACATGCATGTCATTTTGTGCATGCATGTGATCCCACCCATTTAGCACACTCATCGAGGCAAAGACAAGAATTAGGTATGACCAGAGTTGAACATGTAGTTGACAATTGATGCGCATGACCACCAACACACACTGGAAGATCAGCACAGACATTATGCATCAGTGTGTTTTTGGTTTGGCCGCACCTAAGAAGACCATGCGCATGCTAGCAGATGAGTTGGACGGAGGAGCCATACCAATGCACCGGGATGCAACGGAGGCAAGAGTTTGCTTCAACAAGATGTCACCATGGAGCGCATGCACACCATCACGGACAACCAAGCTTGGCATCAGCTCACCACCTTCGACCATCACAAGCATGTCAAAGAGTTGGTCTCACCACAACGATCAGAGTGTCATCGATGTCTTGCATGGCTTGCTCAAACCATTTTATCTCACATGGGCACATGTGCATTGTGATGTAACGTCTAGTCAAGTGGAAGTTCAAGTGTCGATAGTTGAATGTAACAGTCATAGGGTAGTTGAAGAGTCATGAGGATAAATGACCAATCTCAAAGGGGAATGTCAAGGGTCTCCCCACCCTTCGCTATAAATAGTGCCTCATAACTCATTGTAAAGGCTTTTGCTCAGCTAAGCTTCTGATAGGACTATCTTAGAGAGAGCTTGGACAGTATTGTAATGAGCCTTTGCTTCTCCACTGCGTAGAGCTAGTATATCTCTTTAGAGGAGCAGGCGATTGCAGATGTAACGTTCCGTTGTTGAAACTAATGGTTAGAAATGGATGTATTGTATGACTAGAACTTACACTTCTTAATATAACAAAGCCAACACGTTTCATGCATATTTTGTATTGTATTCTATGCTATCTGGTTTACTCTAAATTGTATATGTATTTGTTTGCTTACGCATGCATGTATGGACTGTTTTGTATATGTATGTATGAACCTCTATGAAACATGATGTTGGTTTAACCATCACTTTGGATTGCTAGCTAACTTGCCTTACATGTTGTGATGCATCGTTGCTCGTGTGTTCCCTTATTAACTCCATGCTATCACAGGTTTCCAAGGGGCGCACTCATCTGAAACCTCATGCGTTAGAACCTCTCATGCACCTTCCTTGGCTTGCTACAACTGTCACACCCTTGCTACTAACAGAGACATCTTACTTGCCTCTGTGAGAAATCACGGTCAAGGCATTACCATACGACCCACTGCTAGGACTCTTACACCAAACGGTCTGAGGTCTAATTGGGACTTCTTACTGGGGAGATCCCCTTACATGTTGGTGGGTCTAGCACCGTCAACATTTTGGTGCTAGAAGGAGGGCCATATGACAAGATGAGCCCTCATCATCTATTTTAAATATTCACACATCTATCATGGATTTTGTTATAGTTCACCCTCCGAAATGTCTGTCCAACAGACATATCTTTCATGTTGAGAGGGAGTTCTGGGATCACTTGTCACAACTCATGTATGTTGGTGAAGGTGAAGTGGCTTGGCCTAAGCACTTAGATGACTTCCATGTGCTCATGTAGGGCATGGAAGATTTTAATGAAATAGAGGTTTTTCCATTGCTCGCACACACACTTCATGACCACCCATCACAATGGTGTGGCACTACCTCATAACTTCGTGCACTCGTTCAAGCAGTTCAGCAATCTAATAGAATCTATTTTGCACCATTTTGATCCTGAATTGCTTGATAAAAAAATGTTAAAACAACGGAAGGCCCTGCATGAAACACCCATGCAGTTTTCGAAGTGCTTCAGTCTATTCATGTTTGAAGCCTCGAAAAGTCAGATGAAATTTTAGTATCTCATGGACAGATTCAAATACTTCCTCATCCAATCTATCAATCCCAAGAGTAAGATCAAGCTTAAATCCCACTCAGCATACTTCAGTGATGGACCTGCGCAATCACAGACGGACACGATCACTATCACAAGTGACTATCCACCGTCCCCTCATCAAACAACTCCACCATCACAAAGTGATGTGGGAGAGCAATCAGACACATCTGTTCAACCATCACATCCTCCTGACATCACTCCTTCTGATTTTTGCGTAGACTTGGTTGTGATTCCCACACCTTGTCATGTGTATTTTGTACCTCAACCTTTGTCTTTGAGCTGGGATAATGGTCCAGATGACATTGTCTTGTGTTCTTCCGTTTTGGACTCTAAACATGTTTTGAACAAGGATCAATCTATCGAGGGAGTTGGTGTTGCACAACCAACATACGCTGACATTCATGAACAGCATGACTGGGAGCTTGAACATCCACCAGTAGTAGAGGACCATCCCTATATGTCCCTACCTCCTCTGTTTTTTCCTGAACTCCTTGGTAATCTTGTCATCCCTGATTTTTCATGTGTATCTTCGTCCATAGAAGCACCCGTTGTTGATCATTCGCAAGACACAGTAGATGTCAGTCCATCATCTAACAACGAAGTGGATCGATCATTCTTTGAACATCCACTTGATTTTTCATCTATCTTTTCTGGAAATGCAGAGGATGAAAATTCTTGCTTCTCATCTACCCCTCTGTATGATTCATCGAATCATGAGGATGCCAACGAACATCCTGCATTTTCTGATCTTAGTTGTCATGATATCTTTGCCCCATTATCTGATCACGATATTGATTCACTTTTTTTTTAATCTGTCTAAGACACTGAGCTACGATGATCTATCTGTCAATGAAGACGAAACCCTCCAGATTGTTGAGGAACTTCAACCTGAGCTGATGGTTATGTCAGGTCTCTGCTATCGTGAGGTTGGTTTCACTTCTGATTAGGAAATTATTCAAACATGCAAGGCTCCTCAACATTCATCTGTATGCATCGAATATCAATCTAACACTTAGATTTCACTTCCTCCACTCAAACTACACGATCCATTAGAGCAATCTTACTCAGCAAGCACACTTGCGCAACGTATATGGTCTACCTTCCTCACGTATGCTTGCATATCACAGTGAAGAGTGTGTGTATGCTTAACATATGCACGTAGTGTCACACAACATCATGGTATTCCCATAGACTACATGTCATGCACTTTCACTCATTTTTGTTCTGTGGACACTTGCAAGCTCGGAGTGTGTCTGTCTTCATTGTTGTATCTTTCATAGCTGCTGGCTCGCAAAACCATGTTGCTCGGGGACCATGCCTTCACCAACATGGGTCAACCAATGCGTCGGTGGCTGCATTGGAAGTATCACTTCATGTGATGAGGCCCATGCACTGTTAGCTTATGAGTAGGAGTAGTGTTTGAGTTGTTTGCTTGCATGCATGTTTGCTTCTTTCCTTGTATGTTTGTTTGCTTGCTTGCTTGTTTTATTACTCGCTTTGCTTCCACATTTGCTTCTGCTTCTTGCTTTTATTTTTGGTTGGTTTGCTTGTTTTTGTTCATAGTTTAGTTTCACATGGACCGCGTGTGACTCTTGAAACAAGTTGGGTAAAGTATGAGAGGACATGTACAACTATCAATATTTGGTTAGTTGTTGTCCACTATCTTATGTAAGAACTTGTTGTCTTCATTCCATGATACATCGATGGAAAATACATATTGTTCAAAGTGAATCTTGGTGAAAACACAATGCTTGTGCGCTAACTAGTGTCACTTACTCTAGTCAGTTGTTTTTGGGTTAGCCCTTTTCAGCTCAGTCAAGTAGAGTAAGGTGAGGGGGAAAACCTTAACAAGCACATCATAGGTATATAATAAAATACTTCTATGAAGGTACAACCTCTTCTACTCTCAATAATTCGGGATCCCTCTTCCACCTCTAAAATGAATAAGTGTGATGCACAATTATGAAGATGAAAAATGAAAAAAATGAAAAAGTGAATTTTTTTTAGAAAATGAAAATGAATAAGGCGAAAGAAGAGAAAGGCTTCCTACGCAAAGAGGTGATGCAAGTAACTCTGCCGGGGTACTGACCAGGCTCACTCGCAACGAAGCCATGCTTGTGTTCCTATGTGACTCTCTCAGGGTACTGTCTAGGCCTATTGGCAATCAAGAAACATGAGAGATGAAACTAAGGCTCTAACGACTATACTACTTGTGCATCAATATACCCCTCAATCCCAATTGAAATAACTGTGTTGAATTGGCTTGGAATGTGTGTCAATCGACCAAGAGCTTGGGAGATGCTACATCTTACAATCAAGCAAGTGTGGAAACCAAGACGAACTGAGAATTAAACAATACTTCCGGAGGTGTTAGACTTGCTTTTCAAGAACAAGGTCCATTCAGAGAGTTGGAGTTCTACCAGTGTGTTGCCAAGTGTTGTAGTGGCTATAACCACCCTCCAAAATGTTTCCTTATCTTTGTTTTGGAGCCTCCCTACCAACCTTTCATAGTAGCATGTCTTACTTCATCAAGTACACAAGCTTCAGTGATTTTCTTGTAGAATCACAACCTGTCTGTCAAAGCTTGTTGCATTCCCCTCATAGGTTGTTCCTCCAGACTTGGTCCAGCTGCAAGCTGAGCAGCTCCCTCAAGAAATTGCGCAAACCTGGAGGGAAACTAGCCTTCCCTCCAGAAATTGTGCAATGTTGTTTGGCATTCTACTGGTCTCTAGAATTGTGCAATTCTGCCAGTCAGGCTTCATTTAGAAAATTGCGCAATTCTTCCCAGCATGGCTGCTCAGCCCAGAATTTGCACAATCCTGGGCAGCAGTCATCTGCTCTGCCCAGAAATTACGAAATCTTCTAGGCAGCCAGTCCAACTCCCTTCCAAAAATGCCATTTTCTCCTAGCAATTGAGAAGACTCTTGCATGTGCAGCTGAGTTAACTGGTTCCCTCCGAGACCGAGAAAAAATGATTTGCATGCATGGGCTACTTCTCCCAAGGCAGCATGCAAAGTCATCCCATGATTCAGGGAACTTCTTTTAGCAGCTAGAGGTTGCATACAAGGATCATTTTAGAAACCTCCCACCAAGTGTCGCTCTTCCTAGGTTTGTGGCATGTGCATCAGATCTTCGATTTTATCAAAACTCATGAACCAGACGCTGCAGAGCTCATTCCTCACATCGACCTTGCAGCTTTGACATTTGATGTTGCATCTAGGAGTCGTCAGAACATTCAACTCAACTGTATTGGGGTGAGCCCACTTTTCATGTCTTGTGTTGCATTTCTGGCGCTTTTTGTGTTTTTCTCCATATGAATGTTGTCTACTTGATTTTACTGATTGCTTCTTGTAATTTTGATACATACTAGCTTGCATTAGTACTGTTTTAGTTTTCATTAATATCTCACTACTATCGCATGCATGAAACTGTTTTTCACGAACGGTCGTCGATTCGGCGACTCGCCTCACCCGCATGCATGTTGTTCTGTTTTCTAAATTTTCATCCATTGTTTTCATGCATGATCATTCACTTCTGTTTACACTCAATATTGCGATGCATTCACATTCACATTTACTTTCAGTCGCTCGTTGGCAGGTCTTGACAACGTTCGCCCAGACTTTGCCTCACCGAGACAGCATTACGCAATCCTGAGAGGGAAGGCTCTATCTCCCTCTCAGGAAATGCACATTTCTACCCAGTGACTGTCCTCTAGTCTTGTATTGTGAAATTCTGAGGGACAGTGACTACTGGCCCAGAAAATTACGGAATGCAGTCACTGAGCCTACAACCATTGCCAACTGATATTGTGCATTGCAAAATTCCATTAGTCAGCAGCCAGGCCGGACTATGCATTGCGAAGTTCCAACAGCTAGTCAGCCTCCTGACAACCCGAACTGTGCCTTGCGTAGTCTTGGTAGTCAGTCTCTCGACCTCCCGGCGGAAATTGCACAACCTTCATGATTAGTCACCTAGGTATGTTGCAAGTCAGTTCTCAAGTTCATTTTGGTTTTCGACTGATAGATTGCTTGCCATGAGTGTTTTCATGTCTCCAGGTATCACAAGTATTCATCTGCCTCTCAGCAGCACAGGTACAATGGTTTCCAGGAGAGTAGAGTTGAAGACACTGTTCAGAGCAAGCTTGGGGATGCAGTCAATCAAGTGTCTATGAACTTGCCTACCCACGAAGACATCAAGTTATTTATAGACAAGGACATCAAGATATGATGGTAGCAGCATCACAACAAGCAGCACCATCAACAGTAGCCGAAGGCAGCATACGGATGCAACGAATGCAAGAGGAAGGTTGTTGGCAACCCAGAGGCATAACAAAGTTACAAGTTCAAGCATATTTACTTGTGATGAAAGAAACTCTGGAGACTCAGTCTATGAGTTGATGGCGTGACATGAAGATCACGCGAAGGCAGAGAATGAGACAGAGAAGGAGTTGCATGTGCTCAAGCAGCAACTCAAGGAAGAACATGAGCTACATAGACAAGAGAATGAGTTGCAGTAGGAACAGGCACAACAGGGGGCACAACATGCACTCACTGATGAAATTGTATCCGTACAAGTTAAAGATCCATCCCAGCAGTTGGCACAGAGTAGACATGGTGAGCAGTGCTGTTGATTGCATGCAAGGGAATTCAGCAACATGCATTTCATTGTGCGCACACATGCGATCCCACCCATTCATCACACTCACCGAGGCAAAGACAAGAAGCAAGTCCAACTGGAGTTGAACATGTAGTTGACAATTGATACACATGACCACCAACACACATTGGAAGATCAACATGTACACTATGCATCAATGTGTTGTCGGTTCGGCCACACCCAAGAAGACCATGCACATGCTAGCAGATGAGTTGGATGGAGGAGCCATACCAATGCACCGGGATGCAACAGAGGCAAGAGTTCGCTTCAACAAGATGTCACCATGGAGCGCATGCACACCATCACGGACGACCAATCTTGGCATCATCTCACCACCTTCAACCATCACAAGCATGTCAAAGAGTTGGTCTCACCACAACGGTCTGAGTGTCAGTGATGTCTTGCATGGCTTGTTCAAGCCATTTTATCTCACATGGGCACATGTGCATTGTGATGTAACGTCTAGTCAAGTGAAAGTTCAAGTGTCGATAGTTGAATGTAATAGTCAAAGGGTAGTTGAAGAGTCATGAGGATATATGAACAATCTTAAAGGGGAATTTCAAGGGTCACCCCACCCTTTGATATAAATAATACCTCATAACTCATTGTAAAGGCTTTTGGTCATCCAAGCTTCTAATAGGACTATCTTAAAGAGAGCTTGGAGAATATTGTAATGAGCCTTGGCTTCTCCATTACGTAAAGCTAGTATATCTCTTTGGAGGAGCAGGAGGTTGTGGTTGTAACATTCTGTTGTTGAAACTAGTGGTTAGACATGGATGTATTGTATGACTGGAACTTACACTTCTTAATATAACAGATCCAACACGTTTCATGCATAAGTTGTATTGTATTATATGCTATCTGGTTTACTCTAAATGATATATGTATTTTTTGCTTACGCATGCATCTATGGACTATTTTGTATAAGTACGTATGAACCTTTCTGAAACGTGTTGTTGGTTTAACCACCACTTTGGATTGCTAGCTAACTTTCATTCCATGTTGTGATGCATCTTTACTTGTGCGTTCCCTTCTTAACTCTGTGCTATCACATGTTTACAAGGGGCGCACTCATCTCAACCCCTGTGTGTTAGAACCTCTCATGCACCTTCCTTGGCTTGCTGTAGCTTTCACACCCTTGCTACAAACAGAGACATCTTACTTGCCTCTGTGCAAAATCGCGGTCAAGGCATTACCGTACGACCCACTACTAAGACTCCTACACCAAACGGTCTGAGGTCTAATTGGGACTTTTTACCAAGGAGATCCCCTTACATGTGGGCGGGTCTAGCACCATCAACACACCCACCTCTCTCCTACTCTATGCCCCTCACTTATCTCTCACTATATCCTCCCTCTCTCCCTTCCCCTCTCTTTCTCTTGTCTCTACCCTTCTATCCCCATTTCCCCCTATTCTAGCACAATGTTGCAAGAGTTAAAATTTAAAAGCTTTGACTTATTGCAATGGGAGAAGATTTATAATCAACAGTAGCTTTTGTAAATAATTTCATTAAATATATTCACATTTCCTTTATACTTTCGTGCATTACGTCAGCCCCATGGAACACATTTCGATTTCATGAATCAATGTGCCTACTCACTGATCTATTCAATTTCATCAATGTAATCAATGTTGGGAATTTGTAGTGGTAGAATCATTGTCATATCGATTTTATTTAAAAAGATGATTTACTAGCATGCCCTAGATTTAGGTGTGGAGCATCGTGTAATGGTGGTTTTCCATTATCTTCAAGGTGGTCATTCAATCAAAGGGGAGTTGTAAATGATCATTGCAATCATCCAGGTTATGAGCCTTCATACCCAAGAAATCGATGTGTCATGTGTTGAAAGGATAAACAAAAGTAGTTAGACTCCAAGAACTACAGTGAAAATGCATACATAATCAAGTTAGATCCATACAATATAATGGTTGAGCCAAACATCTCCCTTCTTCATCACATTTAGTTGCTCTCTATTGGGAGACATAATTCTTGTTTAAGCAATAGACTACGAAAGTTTGGGAAGTTGTTTATATAACCTAGTTCCTAAGAAGGATATTTTTCCTTGGATACTCCTTGCATCATTTGAGTCCCTTGTTGAACCCTTTAAGTCAATTGGCATTGCTTTATTCTATTCAAGCCATGATAATGAATGGATAAAAGGTGAACTCTTATATTATTGATGGAAACAAGTGAAACAACACAAGGTATCATCGACAACACCTCTGTAATTATACAAAAGATAGTTCTCATGTTTATGGTCCTTGTTATATGCACGTTGGAATAAATTGATCACCAATATCACGATGGAAATTATGGATACTTTCAAGCTTCTGACAATTCTACTGTGCTATGTAGCATACATATGGTCACCAACATCAGAATTTTCTAGCTTTGAAAAGAAAGAATTAGCGAAGGAGACATTGAATAAAAGGGACAATGCTTATTTCGACTACTCTTCCTGAGGGCCCTGCATCCCCTATTCTTATTCTGATAATAGTGATGAAAAATACCATTGCAGTGAGACTAGATATTGACAAATGCCTTATAAATGAATAGAAGTGAAGAGTAATTTTAAGGAAGTCAACAGGGAACAAATATCCCCAAAATATTTTGAGTGCAAGATTACAAGGAAATACTTTATTTGTTCCAAACAATTGTTTTTAAAAAGAAGAAAACAACGCATGCCTTATCAATATGAGAATTGGACTTTCATGCGATCAATCACTTGTTTTACCTTTAAATGAGGGAGTTGATGTTGATGGAATATATCTAACTACTATTGATGTTTTTTTCTTAGAATTTGAGTGTGTCAACTCCAACCTTGTATTGTTGAACCATCTATAATTGGTTTTCATTTCCATTTTGGGGTTGTGACACATCCTTGAGGAGGATGAGTACTACCACAAAACAGGAAATGGCCTTCCTCTCTATATGGCTTCGCTATATTGTCCACAACCTAGAGTACTGATTTTCCCTCAACTTGAAGAACTACCAAATATGCTAATTACAAATAAGCAAGTGAACAAAAATGTATGGAAGAATTTGTTTCAAGGAAAACTGACATATGTGCATTTTAACAAAGGGAAAGATATGGCCCCAAATTTCTTAGGTCAGGGTGGGACTTTTCTTGTTTGAATACTACCCACTATAGATCCAAAAAGATTATTTGTTGGTAATGTTGTTACATTGAAGGATCCTTAAAATATGGATAGCTTCATTGTTCGAAGATTGGCTACAGTAAAAGGGGATGAAATAGTGTCTACAGATGAGAAGGATGAACCTTTTGTATTGGAAATTATTAATGTTGGGTTATTTTTTTATATAAAGTCCTTAAGTCTGAAGGAGGTTATAGATAGTTGATTATTGGGACCAGTACCAATGAGTGACCTCTTTGGCAAAGTGATCTACAACCTGCCTTCTTTTGTTGACCATGGTCCTCTTTTTGACTTTCTTCCATTTGGAAAGAAGTCAAATATATATTTTTTCAACAACTTTGCATATTGGAAATAGTGCAACTTCATGGTCTATAGGATATGATCTTAGGGATTTGTTGTTTGAGAAGGGAATGGATGTTCTGAACAAAAATGCACTGAGAGTTTCAAAAATATATTTTCTCAACAACTTTGCATATTGGAAATAGTGCAACTTCATGGTCTATAGGATATGATCTTACGGATTTGTTGTTTGAGAAGGGAATGGATGTTCTGAACAAAAATGCACTGAGAGTTTGAGAAAGATAGAGTGATTGTTGATAGTAAAACTAGATAGTAAACAAATTAGACCTAATCTTGTATTAAAGCTACAAATAGAAGAGCGAAAGGTTTGTTTTCTAGATCTCCAGGCTAGAGTAAGAGATGAAGGGCTAGAGTAAGAGATGAAGTTGATTAACAGAAGCAGGGGAAGAGCATGTTTCTTATAGGTATCCAAAGTCCATAACGTGCATATTGTGATTGAAAATACTACATGCCGATTTTAACAAATAATAAAGCGATCATGTGATATACAATATGAGAATCAAAGTTCCATCGCTCTTACACCTTCTACAAGTATTAAAGAGATCCACGATCCAGAATGTCTTGTGCCCAAATCAATAAATTTATGACGTGTCTACGAAATCAAATTTTAAACGAGAGGCACCTGGCGGAATGGGTTGAATAGCAAAACCACTCGTCTAAAAATCTACGTCCAAATTCATTGTGGCGGGTACCCCCGGGACCCCACAATATCAAAAACCGCCATAGGTACCGGTCGTAAAGCTATTCTTGGTTTTCCGCAAAACCGTTGCTCATTTCATGATGTGTATGACGAAAGCTGGGCCTGTGTGACCAATTTTCATTTTAAATTTCGTTTTATATTATTATGGCAGTGTTAAAGCTCAGAATGCAATTTGATAATAAATATGCTTTTTAAATGGGCGGGGATTTATTTTGGAAAGGGTAAAAGTTTCTTTTTAATTATTATATATATATATATATATGTAATATTAAATTATTAGTTTTGTAATTGCTATTATTATAAGTTCTCTAAAAAATAAACAGTTTTGTAATTGTTTTTAAATTAGTTCTGTAACTGATCAAGAACAATTTGGGGGGGGGAATAAAATTCTCAAAGAAACACTTTGTAAGGGTTTGGGAGCTGGGAATTGGACCAGGATATAATGTCGAAATCTCTTAAGAATTTTGTTAATTTGAGATGTCAATTTGATTTCATTATTGGTAAATTGTGGTGTTGTTGAATAAGGATTAAATATTCAACAAATAAAAGTTTCAGGGAAATTTCATACTTCATAAATCTCAGATCTTATTGCAGACATGTTTACAATTTTTTACTCCAACGCCCAACAAAGGAAGACACTTGGTCTATTGTTTTCAGTGTCTTGCAACCAAGGCATTGTCCCCGGTTAGAACTTGTGTTGTAGCACGATTTTGCAACAACCAAAATTTAAAATATTTGACTAAGGAGAAAATGTATAATCAGGGGCAACTTTCGTAAATAATTTCATTTAAATATATTCACATTTCCTTTATACTCTTGTGCCATTGGCTCAAACCCATGAAACACATTTCAGTTTGATAAATCAAAGTGCCTACTTAGCTATTAAATTTCATTAGTGTAATCAAGGTTGGGAATTTGTAGACGTGGAATCATTATCATATCAATTTTCTTCACAAAGATGATTTACTGGAATGCCTTGGGTGTGGAGCAATGTGTAATGGTGGTTTTCCATTATCTTCATGGTAGTATTTCAGTCAAATGGGAGTTATAAATTATCATTGCAATAGTCCTAGTTGATATCCTTCATACCCAACACCACAGTGTTTCATGTGTTGCAAGGATAATCAAAAGTAGTCACACTCAAAAAATTATAGTGCAAATGCATACAAAATCAAGTTGGTTACATATAATATATTGATTGAGCCAAAATTCTCCCTTCGTCATCACGTTTAGTTGCTTTATGTTGGGAGATGAGAGTTTTGGAAGTTTCTTTTATCACCTGATTCCAAAGAAGGATATTATTTCTTGGATACTCCTTGCATCATTTGAGTCCATTGTTGAACCCTTTAAGTCATTGGCCATTGATTTATTGAGCCGAGAGGCTCATTCTACAACCTAGTGTGAAGGTGATGTGTTAGTATGCTCTTCTTCAATTTGAAGTTTCACAGCTGCACCTCTTAAAATAAAAATAAAAATAAAATATTATGTAAATAAAAAAACAATGTTGGTTATAACCAACATAGATCAATGCACATTAAAATGCTTCTTTTTTTTGTTTTTAATATATTTTTAAGTAACATCAATATTAAATGATATTAACCCTAGATGCGAGTGATTAAGAAGAATTTAATGAGGATTAGAGAGGGGGATGACAGGCGCCTAAGCCACATGGCCACCCGTGTTCCCATCCATGGAAATTTATTGCGAGCCACCATCAACCTGCAGGTGCCATTACTCTGGTGCACAGGTCGAGATGCTCTATGCAAGCTTAAGGTCATGGCTTTTGCAAGCCAGAATACATTCACCCCTTCCCCACTAAATTGCTCCTGTCCCCCAAACCCCCGATGCTGCGGAGCTGAGCTCTCGCACGACAACAGGGAGGCGCTGCTGGCTCCTCAGCTGTATTGATCTGGGGGATGGTTTCCATTTCTCCCAAAAAGCTCACTGTGCTCTGAATTCTTCTCAGAATACAACTATTTCTCTCCTGAATAGCTCTATAAACTCCCGTGTAGACTCTGCCTCACCCTCAGCGATCACTGCTAACACTCCTATCATCTCGGCCCACACCATTCACTGCCAACCTGCTCATAGAGCCATGCCGCATTTTCGACACTGGATGCACAACAGGCAAGGCAACAACCGAGGCAGAAATATTCGCGCTCCCTCGTCGCCTCCTCCTGAGCCGACGACCCAGTCTTCCTCACCTTCTTCCGCTCCATCCAGAAGCCAATTCTCTGGCAGATATCTCGCCACCCGTAGCGGAAGAGGTTGGGCCCAAGCCTTTGATGCTTGAATAATAAATGATGCAACTCATACAACTAACCTCGTTGCGCCCCCTCATCAGTGGCACCACGTGACCCAATTCCGCTTTCACAGCACTATGAATCGCCCTAATATCATTGCCACTGTCACAGTGGCTTTCAGTGAAGAAATCTGACCGCGGGATGAGTAGGATGTTCAGACTCATGACATAGTTCCGGAGAAATAGGATAATAGCAAGCAGAAGACAACAAAGGAGAAGCGAGCCACCAATGGACGTAAGCGCTCGGGCAGTAGCTCTGCTTTGCCTAGTCACAAAGATGGCCATGAAATACTCTGCATGGTGAAGGCATCCCTAGAGGCAGGCATGCAGTCGAAGGCAGTTCGAGTGGCATGCAAGCAGGCGGGGGCATCCGTGGTGGCACGCCAGTAGTGGTGGAAGACTGGGATGAGTACAAATGTTTCATTGTGGAAGAGCCTCCACCAAGCGACACCTAGTGGGTCCATGTAGTCAGATGTCCATGATGCCAGGTTTTGATTCCCCGCTCCTTCGATGGTCCATGGGGCTTTTTTTTTAATGTTTTTTCAAAATATGGGGTTAATTTTGGTAAAACTCTAGAAACGTTTCTGTTGGTTTTTGAATGGGGACCCCTGCATGGGCAACACTTTTTAATTGATTTACTCAGACTGATTTCCCCTTAGTGGGTAGTCCTGTTTCAGTTTTAATTGTCTAAACATGACATAACTCTATTTCAGCACTGCAGAGGCCAGTGCCTCACTGTATTTTTATTGTTTTTATTAATAGAATTAGTATCACTTAGAAAAAAAAATATTAAATGATATTAAAATATTTTATTCATAACTCACATAGGTTATTTATCATATACAACATTAAAATATTTAAAAGCGAAATCTTTTGGTAAATCACATTTCAAATTCTTGAGTGAGCGTGTTTAGAACCACAGAATGTGGTTCATCATCAAGACTGAGGTGAATGTTGTGATCCAGACATGTTGATATATATTGTAGAGATGTAATCAGTCAGAAAATAAACCTCAAAAAAAAATTAATAAATAAATAATCAATTGAAAACTAAATTTAATAACTATTAAAATATTTAGTAAAAAATAGTTAATAATAAAAACAATCTAAATAATTGTTGAATATCCTTTAAATGAAAACTTTCCCATAATTGGAATTAAAAACAAGTAAAAAATTTATTTCTATAGCTATTTTATGAAGTTTAATTAATACCAATAATTATATTATTAATATTAGAATTATTTATTAATAATAATAAAAATAGCATGGTTTACTAATAATAATAAAAAATAGCATGGTTTATTAGTCCCATCCCACAACCATAGCCCATTGGGCTAGTGGATTAGTCTCATAGCACGTGATATATTTCTCTCTCATATGAAAGTGAAGACTAAATTGTTATTTATGGTTTGTATCACAGTTAGGGTTATTCACTTCCTGCACGAGTCGCAATACGTGTCGACTATATGAGAATATCCCAACCCAGAAAATTTGGATGCTCATTACATTTTGGTTCATCATGTGGCTCCAACCCTTTATTGTTCGCAATAAGAAACAAGCATTTTTTTCCTCTTTTCATTTTTGACATGCTTTGAGAATGACAACCATAGTCTTTTGCTGCTATCAATATTTGTGTAGTTATAGCTCCATTAATGCACTGTAGCAAGTACAAAATCTAATATGTGGCATAATGAGTCTCAATGTATTAATGAAACTATATCTCCACAAATAAATTTCTACTTTATAAAAACAAATAAAATAACATGAAATGAAATATCAATCTAGAAAAGCATTGAAAAAATAATCTAGGAAAGCATTGAGAATTAATCTAGAAAAACATGTAAACTTAATATATGAAAGTATGGAAATCTCTAATCTATAAAAGTGAGTAAATTTAATCTATGCTTGTAACTTTAATCTAGAAGGAATTTGAAATATATTTCTATGAAAGAAAGCAACTCTAATCACAAATGAGAATGTTTTAAAATTTAAATCTTTTTTTTTGTATTTTAAATGTTGGGTATGTGTTGAGGGACATTTTAGACTTATATTTGTCATCGTACATTATGTATCATGTAAATGTTAGTACATTATGTACAATCACTCATTATGTACAATCACTCCAATTATATCATCTATATATAAATATACTCCAAGACTAATAGAACCTTGGTTGGAATTCCTTCACAATATTTTGTTGTTATTTGTGTATTCTTATAATGTGTGTTCTTGTCGATATCAAGATGTAGCCCGTCCATATTCATGATTATTATATGTTTATAACATATGACATTGTTACCTCTCCATTACGCTGGGTGATAGAAGCAATGAATGGAAGTGATTCGAACCCATAGAAGAGAAAAGAAAAGAAAAGAGGATGAATCAATTGAAGAAATTGCCAGTCAAATTTTTTGAGATATACAAAATGATGTTTATAAATGCTCATGGATGTTGCCAATGTTGATGTCGAAGACCTATAAAAGAAGAAAAAAAGTAAAGAAAATGTAAACGTGCAACAATGAAAAAGAGAATGACCCTACGTGAACAAAATGGAAGAGGATCAATTTGCAAATGGAGATCTATCTAATAAGATAGTTCTCATGCAATGTTGGAAAATTGCTTGTGAATATGAAGAGTCTGCAAAATTGCAAAACAACAATTGTGAAAGTTCGTGGAAGTTGATTGAAGAATCTGCATACAGAAGCTTCTGTTGTATCACAGATCATTTGAAGATCAGTTCCCTGGTGTTGTTCGCAAGTGCAAGAATGTCAAGACCTCATGTCTCACAAGAGGGTTGATTCTCAAGAATCACTAGACGTGATGTGTATTGATCAGGGCAATGAATTATGTCGCTCATACTCCACCAGAAATTTGTTGGTGAGGCTACATAAGGAGTCAAATTAATTAGCCACAAAGTGGCATATTTGCATGGCGGAAGGGCTAAAACTCGGTCAATACATAAATTGTACCTTGCCTCCACACTCTCATTCGCAGTTCAAGGGCCCTTCTAGCTCTAGAATCCACTCTGGTCTCTCAAAACAAGCTTCAATGAGTTGCACCACCTCGTTCAACCCAACCACCATTGGAGTAGTGTGTCATTGCGTGGTTCGAGATTAGAAGCACATCCCCCTTCATTTCTAAGTTCATTTTCGGATTATTCCAGAAATCAAGCTTCAATGAGTTGCACCACCTCGTTCAACCCAACCACCATTGGAGTAGTGTGTCATTGCGTGGTTCGAGATTAGAAGCACATCCCCCTTCATTTCTAAGTTCATTTTCGGATTATTCCAGAAATCAAGAGTGGAAGGCATATTTGCAAACTATGAAGAATACATTCTCAAAGACAGATTATAAGCATATATTTCATAGGATGGGCGGGGGACCAACAAGGTTGCAGAGGAAAGCATACGTTTTTTATTTTGTTGGCTCAACTATAAAGTTGTCGACGACCATGGTAAGTTACTAAAATTTGAATGGATTGGTTTGAATTTAATTATTGCACAATGTTGGCTTTCACTGCATATAGATCGACCTGTTGAACTTTGACTGCATACAATTTGACCTATTAGACTTCCGCTTCATTCTTGGACAATAGCACGTGCTTAGACAAGATGACGACAGATGCAAACACAAATCTTAATCCAACCTTGCATTGATAAAAATTTATATGATAATTTTGAGGATGAACAAAATTTTGAGTGAATGGAAGAAATTTGCAACTGTTAAAGCAATAGATAAATGATTCACCGCATACTGATCGACCTTACTACCCATATCTTCCACGAAATTCTATATACATACATATTCATGATTATTTTGGAACTTTGTCATATGATTTTGTACATGGAGAGTTGACTAGTTACATTATCAACTAGATTTAATTAGCTTCCTCTATTAGGGTAGACTTCGACAAGTTCATGGAGTTGACTTTCATATTTTTAAATAGAAGTTTGCAAGTATCAAGAAAATTTGTTCGTAAAGCTCAATTTAAATTTACTTGTTTATGCAACTTCGATTTCAACTTCCACCTCGCAGTCATGTTTATAGACCAATTTGGTCAAGGGCGAGGGAAGTGTGGCATTTTCCATTAAGGTCCTTTCTTCTTTTCGCCTTTTTTCAAGATCGAGATGAAAACTTCTTGAACGCAACTCTGCCATCCGAAATGAAAGTCAAAGAAGTGATATATGAGCATTTCCTAACAAAAGGCACATTTACCAGACCGACTTTAATTATAGAATCACACATGGAAGTCGAACACTTGGCCACATGGAGGTGATTTTTAAGCTGTTTTCTGGAAGCTCAAAAGATGAAGTCGAAGGAAGGTATTAGTAAACTGTTACTTCACGTGGTTTCTTCTATTTCCATGTTTATTTAGAGGTCAATTTTATTCGACGAAGCCCATTTCACAAAGCCCTATCCTTTATTTTGACTTTGACCTTATTATGAGTATTGCATTTTTTCAACAATATTTCATTTTCTACACATGATGGTCAACTTTGATGGAATTTAGTCAGGCTGAAGTGATCATCCAGTAGAACCGACTTTGACTCAACTAGCGAACAATCGATAGAAAAGCTGGAGGAATTGAATGTCTTCTATTAGAAATTTGAGTCAATGGTTAGCAGAGCTATTCAAACTCAGTCTATTACTAAATTTTTCAAAATATTATGTAGAGCCTTATAGAATTATAGGAAGGGGAGATTTCATAAGTCGAAATATGTCAGTTTTTTTTAATAATAGTGTTTGTCAATACCTAGTCAATAATAATAATTTGTTAGAAATTCAGTAGTTGGAGTGGCTCCTTATGTCATTTCTTAAATACATGGCTCTATATAACAACAACAAAGCAATTATCATAGTTATAAAAACAATTGAATGTGTAGCATATACAAAGCATCTAAGAAGTAGATTTTTTTTTTTTACAAATGTATTTGTAGAAAAGATAAAATATTCAATAACATGAAATCATAAGAGAAGCACACATAGCGCTAAATGATTAAAAATGATGACAATGGTAAAAGGAATATATGGATTGACCACTTGGTATAAAATTGCATAATTCTTTGATTGTGACTAAGGTACATAGCGAAATGGTTTATTTGGCAGACATTCACTTATTTTATGTTTAAATGAGACTCCCAAGAATGACAATCACGCATTGGACTCATCCATAGAGAGAGCAAGAAGGATGCCCCCATGCTGTGGAGGAGTTTCCCAACGGTTCTTGGTTGGAGAAGTAGTCCATATGGTTGAGAAGACCATAGAGAATATGAATAGTCGAGATCTGCAAGAAGTGGCCATTAAACATGAAGAAGTCATTGTAAGCCTCATATATATGCATCTTCATATCTAGCAGGAAGTTGTTTCATATGAGCTACCTATGCAGACCAGTACGCATGGTTGATGTACAATAAGGATACTTCTACAAGAAGTAGAAATCCAAGACTTTATTGCATCCTTGCTCAGGATGAGCAAAACATTGAGGGTGGGGAAGATGTTCAAGGGCCTTTTACACCTATGTTGGTCATCATACATTATGTATCATGTAAATGTTAGTAATATTTGGTAAATTTCTAAGATAAAGTAAAAAAAGGTTGGTTGAGAGTGAGTACAACCACTCCAACTATATCATATATGTATAGATATACTCAAAGTCTAGTAGAACTTGGTGGGAATTCATTCCCAATATTTGGTTGTTCTTTATGTATTCTCGTATTGTGTTTCCTTGCTGGTATCAATATGTAGCTTATTCATGTTCATTCTTATTGTATGTTTATGATAGTATGTGTTATATTATTTCCACAAGTAGTCCCATGTATTGTTACATTGCGTCATGCACAGTGGAGGGGTCATAGTGGGGGTAGCCAATAATAGTTGGGCAGAACCATCCATGGTTTTGCACATGGTTTTGGGCATGATGGTTTTTCCCATAGTATTTTGTAGATCTAGTCAAGGGAACTATCGTTATGTTCTAATCAAGGGTTAATGGATTGAGGTTTATGAATACTTCAACATATATATAATGTATTGTAACATTGAAAGGGATATAATGAAAAATCAATTTGGTTTTCCTATTTTTGGGTTCTAGGAGAAAATATCTATGCATACTTTTATGTTCTGACCATTGTATATTTTTTCATTTTTAAGAGTTTGTTTACAAGTAATTTATGTACATGGTTAAAACCTACAAGCAAAATGGGTTTCAATGGTTGTCAATGTGGCCTCACCAACAACTTCAGGGACTCATGCAAGTTGAGGTAAAAAATGTGGAGCTACAAGTAGTGGCAGGGGTCCGAGGTGAAGGAGCTCTTTCTTGAGATCCCCACAACATATTTTTTAGAGTTTACCACATCACTTGTTGGGGATGTGGGGGACCTCACTACTAGTGTGACTACCTTGAGTTACAAACTGATAACAACCATAGAGAAGAAAAAACATTAATGGTAGGAGAAGGCAGTTACCATCATATCTATGTAATGGTTGATAACTATCAAGATTAACACTAATCCACCATGGTAGAAACCTCAAGTATGCTAAACCATGTAAAAGTTAAAATTGTGTTATAGATAGTTTCATTTCACCAATTGCATTAGAAAAAATTGGGTTGGCATCGTACAAGCATGATGACTTTAAACAAGTCGAAAAGGTTTATGGGGTAAGACAATTATTAAGACGTAGTGTTGACCAATCTTGAGTAAACTTTGAGGTGTGTTGTGGATACCCTTACCCATTATGATGATGGAAATATATGTACAATGATATTAGGCTGGTGAGCTGCATGCATATTATGGTTAGGTTGGTAAGCCAAAGTTATTTTGCAGGCCTGTGTGCCTATGCATTTGTGTTATATATTTTTGGGCTAGTATGCCCAAGTATATATGTCATTTTGATTAAGTGGATGGAGGGCCAGGATTGTAAATATGATGTATCTTATGTATAAAGTTTATAGTATTATAAAATGGGTTGGTTGCAAAGGCCACTCCATGGTAAGGAGTATGGGGGGTGGTACAACTCCATGGTGTTAGGAAACAAAGTGTTTTGTGTTTGATGTTGGGAGAAAAGGGCACCTGGGGCCCACATGGCTTTAGTGTGTGCCACATGGAAGATAGAGGCCATGTATTGATGAAAACTATATGTTTGTCTGGAAATGAGATGGAGGCATTATTATGATAATTATGATAAATGTTATTATTATGTTTATGATTATCCTTTTTATGGATATTGTGATGAGGATTATGGGCAAATAGTTCTGGTGATTTCAATTATGGGCAACTAGCTAGTGAGCCCTAAGCTTGGGTTCTGGACCAATTGGGGTTTTTTTAGTTTATGGCCTGGAAGGGTGCCTGGAAGCCCTTGAAGTAACATGAACTCTTGGAAGCCCTACGCTAAGAAGTTCTTGGCTGGTCATAAGGCACCTTGGAAGGTGGGCATGACAGAGGAACTAGAAAGGCCCAAAAAATGGTGTGCCACGTGGGCACATGTTTAGGGAAGCAGAGGACAATGGTTGGAGTCGTGATTGTTGGGTTGGTGCCTTGGACATGGATGTGCAATTATTATTGGTTTATTGTTTCTTGTGGAGTTGGATCCCTAGCTTGAGGGTGACTCGTGGTTGAGATTGATAATCCATGGGGTCTATGGTAACCGGGTAAACATGTGAATTTGAGTTACACTTTTGTGAGAAACGCCCCCGAAAAATTCATAATCACACTTTTTCGGCCGAACAATTTTTATTAATATATTATATATATATATAATTTTATTTATTTTATTTATTTAATTAAATTTAATTTATTAATATATAATATATATATAATATTTTGGTCGGCTGAATTAGTAAAATTAATTCGGTCGAACTATTATTGTTGTTTACATTAATGCTGACCATTAAACGGATTTTTAGGCCAAAGGTGGAAAAACAAGAAATAATGTTTTTCAGTTGAATTGTTAATTTGGTCGAAATAATAATTTGGCTAAAATAATAATTTGATCAAATTATTAATTCAACTAAATTAATGTTTATATATATCACGACCCTGATGTCGCAGAAAGATTTTTTGTGTTGTTAGTTTACTATTATGGTTCATTCGTCACTGGAGGAATTTTTTGCACTATCGATGCAATGGAGGAATTGAATTGTCGACAACTTATGTGTTGGCATGGAGGTTATTACATATTTTTTGGTTTTTTATTGCATTTTTTACTGTTGCTTTTAATTTCTCAATGGTTTTTTTGCAGGATTGGTTGGTGCCATTCGTCATCATCACTGGAGGAATTCTGCAGCATCATCTTCCTCCTGTCAGCCTCCTCGTTGTCCGGACCAAGTATGCAAGAAACAATTGATATGATTTTTTTTACTAGAAATTTCAAGAAAAAAATAAAAAGGGAGGCATTATATACCTATATATTATCAAACTAACCTCATCCTAGATGCCTCAACTGACTATTTTCCATAATTATCTTCCAATTTTTATTTTTCCTTGAACTCTTTATAAAATAGGTCCATGGGTTTCTTATAAATGTTGTGTTTTAAGCCATTTTTCTCCTCCTTGTGGTGACTCTATAACCTGGATTAGTACATAATTATGTTGAGATGTTGTAATTATTGTCATTAATGTCAAAGGATCCATTTGTTTTCCTATTATAATATGCTTCGTGATGATAATTCAACTTTAATGGATACCTGATGCATTACCCTTGTTAGACAATTGACTGGGTTTATGAGAGCTCTAAATGATAAAAGTTACTGGCATAATTTGAGGAGTTTCCTTATAAAACTTGAATACTGGAATAGCCCAATTAAGTAATATAATACACTCGAGCAATATAAAAAGGCTAAATTAAGAACAATAAAGTCCAATTGTTGTAGATCACCCTCTAAATGTGGTCACCCAACTAGAAATGCATACTACTATGACTTGAGCTTTAATCTTGTGAGTTCAAACAAGGACTATCAGCGACAAGTGATCAACGAAGTGTTGAAACTCCAAATCATGTACCTAAATGTTAGCTTTCAAATTCCAAAATTTTAGTGAAAATTCATATCTAAGGATATATGCATTCTCAGTTTCAGAGGCTTGCACAAAACTATGACATTAATGGTATTAATCAGTTACATGCATTTTGGTCATTGAAAGAATTACAACGTTAGTTGAATTTCATCACCGAGGGAAGCAAGAAATTTGGACAACACAAAAAGGAATAATTTGTCACATTTATTACATGTTAGAATCATCAAACATAATGCTTCCAAAGCACACCATTGCAAAATGACCAAGGAAGTTGATTCCATTCAACACAATTCCATTAGCTATGATTGCGAATTTTAGAAAACAAGTTAGCCTCACTATTTGTTAAGGTTTTCAAGTGAAATGACAGGCTAGATCCATCATAAATTACAGACCAGCTTCTAATGTAATCGAGGAAGTATTGTTAGACAAAAGAGATATGTGGTTTGATGTCAATTTCTCTGTGGTTAAGGTGGGCTAGACCTGTAGTTGTTGGAGAGTGGCAAAGAAGTTTGTAAGCAATTGCGTACAGTAGAAGAGATGATGTGAATCTGATTGCATGGAAGACCCGCAGACATATCATAAGAATATGCATCTCTCTATTAAAGATAACAATACAATGATGTACATGTTATAACTACAGGAACAAATGGATTGTCAAAATAATTTGTGAAGGTTTAGTTGTCACAGGGAGCTCATAGTTGGAGTTGTAATTTTTTCTTTAAGAGGAGAATTAATCTTCCATAGGACCTTCCACTACCAAAATTTGAGTCCCTTTTAAATGTCGCCAGTCCGTCACATATATGTTCATCCATTGAATTCTTTTTGTGATAGGACGAACAAAGTATTGTCGAGGGATTGGTGTATCCATTGTGATTGTGCTCAAGACTAATTTTTTTTTAATTTCACTTGCTTCTTCAAAGAGCCTACAACATTTTCGCTTGGCCATCTCACAACGTAGTATATGCCTAGTAGCTTCAAGCAATTTGTATGGAGATGCCCAACCACAGCGGTGAGTACTTAGATTTGATTGGGATTTAAATTTTATAAAATTAAAATTCAGAGATAAAATATGATCATCTGATATTCAATTTGCAGACACAATTGCACACAGTGTGGGCAGTCAAACTTAGACACTATGACTAGCCAAAATTAGATATCGGAGCTTTACTTCTATTTTTCTCTTTATGCTTTTCTATCATTAAATTTAAACATTGTGACTAACTAGAATTAGATGCTGTGAGTTAGCTCAGAGAATGTTAAAAAAAACAACTAGAAATACTTGTCTTCTATTGTTGAGTAACACAATTTTTGTTTTCTTCAATACCATTATATAAAATTAATTACACATTAATAAAACTAGTCATTTAGAAATTACCTCTAACTCAAGTACATTTAACAACAGAAATTACATGGGAAACAATTAAATTTAACAACTTTCTGAAACTTAAAATCAAAATCTGTAAACTCAAATATTATTAATTGCAACCTTTAATATCATTAAATTAAAATAACAACAAATACAATTAAGATCATTTCTTAAGACTGATGTCAACGACGATACGTGCATTTATAGTTCCAAAAGAATGAGACAAAAAGAGGGAACGCTCCACTCTATGATAGTGCCTAATCACCGACTGTTGATAGAACAGTTTCAGCGACTTGACAGTTTAGGAGACCTTCAAGAAACACTTCCAACCCGACACACATAGGTACTCGGGGGCGAGCTCACCGGGATCTATTTGTTAATTTTCTTAGTTGGAATTGTTTAAATTAGGCTTCTGATTAATTATATAAATTCAAGAATTTTGAAAATTTCTTTGGGCATTTAAATTATAGAAAACTAAATAGCCCGGGTGCAGAGCCGTGTCTTACAAGTTATTAATATTGATCATAAAATGGGGGAATAGTTTTAATTTAGAATTTTGTTATATGGTATGTTTATTCTAATTATTAAGTTTTAAATTTAAAAAATAAAATATTTTAATGAGTTATTTTTTTTGGTATAGTATTGGGAAGCTATGGTATTGGTCCATGATATTGTAAAAAGAGTTTAATAATATTTATGATAAAATAGCTCTGAATATTCATGGTTAATAATTCTTTTATATTGTAAATATTAAATTTCATGTGCTTATTAGTTAAATTTAATATAGTTTAATTTATTTGGTAAATGTTAATATTTTATGTATATTATAATTTCCTTTATCTAAAAAATGCTCGTAATTTTATTAATAAAAACAAAATTACAATAAAAGAAAAACAAATTTAAAAAACATTCATGTCTAACATCTAATATCTAACACCTACACATCTACCCTACATTGGATTGTAAAGTGAGCACAATTAATTTGTAGTTTATGACTATATAAAGATTAAATTAATTAAATTATGTGATTAACAATACATTGTTATTATAATTCTTGTATCTACCCTATACTAAGTTGTAGGGCGCACACAATTAATTTGTAGTTTATAATTATATAAAAATTAAATTAATTAAATTATGTGATTAACAACACAATGTTATTATTATTCTTTTGTAGAATTGAGGCTTCTGTGATCTATATCAAATTTATGAGAGATTCTTCAGCCTAATCACATACGAATTCATTTGTCGAGGCCTTTCGAATCAACTAGTGTGGTTCATCCTCAGGACAAGTTGAAGAAACAGATCCAGCTTAGCATGTTAAATAGTCTGAGCAGAGTCTTCAACGGCTAATTTGACCAACCGCTAATTTTGACTATAGAACCAAGGTCAAATACTTAATATATTAATTATTAATCTATTAATGGAAAATAGTTAAATTAGGTAAAAATAAATAAAATGATTTTAATTGGTGTTAATGGTTAGTTACAAAAGTAATTTATTTATTTATTTAATTAATTTATTATTATTATTATTATATATATATTTTTAATTAATTTTTTTTAATACTATGTTGTTAAGATAAAAGTTAGTTAAAATTAATAATAAAAAATTTGGAACGAGCTAACTTAAAAAAGAAAGAAAAAGATAATAAATATAAATTAAATAAAATAATTTCTTAATTAAATAAATTAAAAATAAATAAATAAATAAAACTAAATAGATATATATATAATATCTATATCTATATATATATATATATATATATATTAGTTAAGAATTATAAAAGGTACTAAAATTGAAAATAATAGATAAATTAATTAATTGATAATAAAAATAAATATCTTTCTACATGTGATTAATACAAATGTCTCTCTATATGTGATTTACGCCCAAATTCTTCTTATAACTATGATGGATCACAGAAGCCCCAATTCTACAATAAATACCTAAAGAAAAGAATAATAATAATAATAATAAAATAGAATTAGTTAAAAATGTATAAAATAAAAATAAGTAAATAAAGCACCAAATAAATAAATAAATAAATAAAATAAAAATAAATAAATAATCAGTAAATAACAAGAAAAATATAATAAAAAATACATTACTTAGGAAAAATAAATAAATAAACAAATAAATAAGTAAATAACGAGAACAAAATATATAATAAAGCAAAATAAAAATAAAAAATACATTACTTAGGAAGAGAGGGTTGGGATCCAGCAACTGCTTATCTTCCATCCGTCTTCTCTATTGATATTGTTCTGTCTCTTCTCAATCTCAAGGGCTTCCCTAAATTTTCGGAGATGGAACTGCGAAACCCTATCGATAACACTCGCGTCCTCTATGCAAATATGATGCTTGGTACTTTTGGCATGCTCAGCTAAAGTGAAAGACTTGGTCCTCCTATGCTTGAGGTCAGCTGCATGCTCGCTAATCCTTTGATTAATGGAGCGACCAATCTCACCAATATAGGGGGTCCCGCAGGAACAAGGAATAATATAAACCCCTTTCATGTCCTTAGGGTTGATAGGATCCTTTACAGATCTGAGGGATTTACCAATGGTGTTGAGGGGTCTAAAGGTCAAGGGGATATTGTGCCTCTTAAGAATCCTGGCAATCTTATCAGTGGTCCCCTGAACATAAGGAAGATGGACACCTGGGACCCGCTCTTTTGGTTCTCTTTTAGCTAATGAATTTTTTCTTTGAGGAAAGCTTTCTGACCCAGGTACTTGCTATAGCCATTCTCAACAAAAACATTAAGGAAGTGGGATTTCTCTTTCTCAAAGCTTTTTTCATCAGAGATCCTATTATTCTTGTTAGTTGTGATTGACAACAATAGTAGCTTGTGTTCATATAATGTTTACCTCTTGAAAGTATGAATTGTGATATTGAATAGATATAATCATATAAAATTGTGAAATAAGAATTTAATATATAGTGTTAGAGTCAAGTTGAGGATATGATTTCAAAAGCATGATAAAGTAACTTAGCTATTTTTTGGTTACAAAAGTTAGAATAAGTAAAGTTGAATTGAGATTTTTTTTAGATATTACAAAAGAGAAGTTTTTTAGAATTTTGTATTGAGTGGTGGGAAAGTCAATTACATTTCTCAACAAGGGAGAGCTCCACTAAATTGGCATCCTCGCCACTCTACTTTTTGAGATGAAGTTTGATGGGAAGAACTTTGGGATTTGATACTTATCAACGTACTTATTGAGATGAAGTTTGATGGAAAGAAGTTTGGGATTTGGTAATTTGAGATTTTTCATGAGGAAAATTTAGTTGAAATTGATCAATGGGAAAATAACATCTCCATAAGGAAATGTTGATATGGAGAACTAGAAAGTTTGAGATGAATATGCAATCTATATGCTAGGAGCTTCTATAATGGGTCACATTATTTTGCAAATCAAAAGCATGGCTCAAAAAATAAAATCTAGAATACTAGTGTACAAATTATATGAGATATCCATTCATGAATATGTTGTATATAAAAAATTAGCTTTATGCACTAAAGGTGAAGGAAGGAGAAATCGTTATAGTTATATGTCAATGACTCTTGATGTATGAGATTAGTGGGTTACAATTAGGGACAACGTGGATAAAAAGGAGTTTATTATATTGATAGCTAGTGGCTTGACTATTTCATTTTAATCCTTTGTTACCATAAGGAATATGCCAAATGGAGCTTACTCTCAATGAGTTAGAACTTTACATTGTTGATAGAAGAATAATTGAAAAAGAGAATTGGACATAGTGCCTCTTACAAAGTATATATTGTCAAGTTAAAGATGAAATCTATGTAACAGAACAAAAAAATCTACAAGATTAAGGAGAAAACATAGAAATTTTGGACATCAAGAAAATAAAAAATAAAGAAGTTATTTCAATAGTGAAAATAGAGGTCATAATTACATGTGACTAGTATAATTGATTAGAAAAAAGTAAAGGAGGACATAGTTGTGATAATTTTTTAACAAAAATAAGTAGGAAAGAAGGACACTGAACAATATTTTTAACATCATTGATGGCCACAAACTCCTATAATGGTATAATGATTCCCGATACAAAGAATTGAGCACAACTAATCATATGATAGGGAATAAAGAAAGGTTTGAGAGATTAAAAGAAGAATATCTTGGTAACTTTGTTAAGTTTAGTGATAGCTACACTCTTAAGATTAAACGTAATGATAACATTTTAGTATTTATGGACATAAAGACATTGCAATTGTATCACACATTTTTGGATAGAAAAAAATTATAATATATACCAATTAGATGACCATGATGAATCAAAAGGTTGAATTTGATGATCAAAAGTGCTTGATTAAAAATAAGAGCAACAATACCAAGTTTCAATACAAGGATATGGTATCTATACATTTTAAGCAAAGGTTGTTGAAGAAGATGACTCTTCGAAACAAAGGTCATTGAGGTCACTGAATTAGCAACCTCAACAATGGATGAAAGTAAATTATTTCACCAACAATTAAATAATTAAAATTTAAAATTTTCAACTATTTGAATTGTTATATAAGTAAATTATTTAACCAAAGATTGAACGACTACATTTTAAGAACTTTCAATTTTTAGATAGGTTACCCAAAATACATGGATTGTCCAAATTTCAAGGCTAGGATAGCTATGCAAGGTGTGTATCATGGTGGAAAACAAACCCATGAGTAGTGTTGGAAGAGGAAGGTTGCTATGTAACTGGATCATAAAACAAAAGAAAATATAGATTAATGACTTGAAAATAAGCCTCTTTGAGGGGGCAACTTCCTTTTATATCACATAAATGGACAATTCTTAGATTATACAAATGACAAGATCTCCTTGGATAATATAGGAATTTGAAGGGTCACAATATAATTAGGGCCTACATAACAATAATAATGTAAGGGCACAACTCTAACAATAGTGGACTTTTATGGGACACTACAAGAACAATATGGGGGGCACATGGGGCACAATAATAACAATTTGGGGGCTACAATAGCATTATAGGGACCTAACATGCCCCTCTTCTTCAAAAAAGTGTTGTCCTCAACGCTTTAGTTATGGATGCTTCTGTATAAAATAATCATCCTCCCATGTAGAATCTTTAGCAGGTAAGTTCTTCCACTTAATGAGATACTTTGAAATTGATCGATCCCATAGTTTTCAGGTTCCCTAACTGCTTCAGGCTCCAATATGATTTGTCCTTCCTCGTCAAGTTTTGACAATATTTTCTGAATTAGAAGCTTGTCACTTATAACCTTCCTTAAGCATGAAAAATGGAAAACTAGGTGTACTTAGCAAGATGCAGGCTGCTCCAATTTCTCTACCATATTACCAATATTTTGCAACACCTTGTGGGGACCATAGTTCCTGGGTGATAATTTATTATCCTTCTTATTTTGCTGGAAGGACGTTTGTTTGTATGGTTGTAGCCATAAAAATAACCAATCACCTACATCAAAACCTATTTCATTGTGATGTTGATATGTTTGTTGTTTCATTTGATTTTGTGCCAGAGTCAAGTTATCATTTAAGAGTTAGAGAACTTGTTGTTGATGCTCGATGTGATCTTCCACTACTTGAACCTTATAATTTTCTCTTAAAGACGATGTGATGGACAATGGATGATACTCATAAAGTGCCATAAATGGGGTCATTTGTGTTGCCATATGGAAGGAAGTGTTATACCGCCATTCTACCAGAGGTAACTATGTTTGTTTATCAAATACAAAGCAATGAAGATATCCTTCCAAACATTTCTTCACTATCTCAGTTTGCTCATCAAATTGTGGATGATAAAATGTGCTATGAGATAATTGAGTTCTGAGAAAAGAAAATAATTTTGACTAAAAATTTCTAGTGAAAATGGGATCTTTGTCACTTACAATAATCTTTGGGTTTCCATGTAGCTTTTGAACTGATTCCATAAATGCAGTAGCGACTATACTGCCTTTGTAAGGATGAGTTGATGCACAAAAGTGTACATAGTTGGAAAGTCTATGAACTACCACCATGTTGACACTCTTTCCTTCGGACTTGGATAAACTTGTGATAAAATCCATTCAGACCTCCTCCCAACGCTCACTTGGAATGGCTAAAGTTTGTAACGGACATGGGGTTTTAATTGTCTCAACTTTATTTTGTTGGCAAATCAAACATTTTGCCACAAAATTCTGAATATCAGATTTTATAAGGCCATCCCAATAAAATTCCTTCTTGAACCCGTGGCAAGTTTTTAAAAATCCTGATTTCCCTCTTAAAGGAGAGGTGTGAAATCCTAAAAGAATCTTTTATTTGAGTTAGGAGTTCTTACATAGTATAATCGATCTTTATACCATAATGAATACTTTTTCCAGATAAATGTATTAGATGTACTAGGATCTTATTGCAACTTCTGAATAAGTTTCCATGCCTCTTCATCATTCTTCCATTCAACTCTTGCCTCAACTATCCAATCAGGTTGGATAATAGATTGCACAAAGCAATGCTTCCACATCATCATCCCTTCTTGAGCGTGCATTTGCAACAACATTTTGCTTCCCTTTTCTATAGATGATTTCAAATTCATAACCCAACATCTTTGTGACCCATTTTTTCTGATCTTTTGAAGATAATCTTTATTCCAATAAGTACTTAAGACTAGAATGATCTATTTTTACGTTGAAGTGTCTTCCCATTAGGTAAGGGCGCCATTTCTTCAGGGAATGTACTATTTCCAACATTTGCTTCTCAAAAATAGGTTTGTGTAAATACTTTCCCTTAATTGGATGACTTTCAAAAGCAATGGGTCTTCCTTCTTGCATTAAAACAACACCGGTTCCATTACCTGAGACATCGTATTCCACAATAAAGGTTTTTGTGAAGTTTGGTGTAGCTAAGACCAAATCTTGGCATAGTTCCTCTTTAAGATGTTCAAAGGCCTTAGTTGATTTTAGAGTCCACAAAAATGCATCTTTATTCAGTAATGTTGTTAGACGTGCTGCTATTTTCCCATAATTCTTAACTCAAAGATGCTTTAGCCAATATAGGAAATTTCAATCTAAAAGTGCCGATGAAATTTTCAAGTAATTTCCATGTCATAATATGTAAACCAATTAAAATTCTTTAAATTTAAAAATATGTACATGTAAATATTTTGGAGGGAAAAGAAGAAAAGCTACCTTTTTTTAATTGTATTTTTGGCTTATCTCCTTATAGTTTTACTCAAATTTCAAGTGTAGAGACTCGTTGGATGCAGAATTAAATTTAAAATCCAACGAGTACCCAGTATGCATACTTTTGAGAAGACCCACATTGATAAAATTGAAGATACATTAAAAAAAAATGTTCAACATGTTTTTAAATGTATCTTCAATTTTTATCAATGTGGGTCTTCTCAAAAGTATGCATAATGGGTACTCGTGTATATTTTCCTATAGATTCAGCAGCTCATGTAATTTCCTAAAAGACAAGACAAGATTCTACTCTACTCTCAACAACAAAAACCAATGATCGATGAAAACAATAATCAGCAAGAGGAAGATAATAAATGGCACATAACACAATATTTCTCTAGGGAAATCCACTACTCAAAACCCTGACTATCTATATTGCATCAATCAGAAGATCTGAGAAGGAAATACAAAGCTTGATATCACTAGAACAATTATTTCACAAGTATAATCAACTCTCTCCTCACAAGTTAGCTCAAGCCAAATCTTAGCCTATTTTGCTGCTCACTTCCTTGCACATTTTTGAAAGGAATTAGCCTCTATTTAATGAGGAAATCCTTCTTTCATAACTGTGCAATCCAAACTTAGGCCCTCAACTGATTGAATGCACCATCTGTACAACTCGGAAAATTATACAACTGATAGTACATTGTCTCTGCCCTCTAGTCTCAACTGGGTCTTCCTCTGAACTGACATGCATGACTTATTTATGAGTGAATATTTAGTTAGATGGTGTGGCACTGAGGATGCACTATAGAACTAACTCACTAATAATTCTCTACTAGTTCCTCCAACAATTAGAACTAGTTTAACTAACAATAACTCAGTTAGACTGAGTTATCTAATTACAACTCCAATGAATTCAATCTAGACCGCTAAAACTTAGGGATCACATTTACATGACTCCAAATAGACTTCCAAATCAAATTTTCAATGTTAACTAAGTCAACTTAACTTAGTTAACTATTACAAATTGTTATGAGAAAATAATTACGATTTAATTCAAGAACAAATTAAATTGGAATTTCTAGATGCTATTTTAAACATTCCTTCTTGTTATTTTCAATGCTCCCTCTCAACAAGAAAAGAATTCAACTCTATCCCGATCCTGAACCTTTGGAATAATTTCCAGGCAACACTTCTCTCTAGTGTTGTTCCTACAACAACTCCTGAAACTGAAAAAGCATCCATGATCTGAGTTGACTCAACTCCCAGATTTAACCAGGATATTTTACTTTCGTGACGTGGTTAAGATTGTATTTAAAATAGCATAAGGGAACATAAATGCATGCTGTAAAGAAGAAGGGACATGACAATCATCAGCAACATAAATCTCAAGGCATTGATAACGGAGTTCATCTAGGAGGGACTACGTCTCCGGGCCCTAGTGTCAAGATGGTGTAGGCCACTGCATTAAGTGTTGTCAATAGTGATGATGTACATAAGAGGTGATGTCGCTATCATACAAGGAAAATTCCCTCATGCAGGAGTGGCTCCAAGAGATGTTCCACTGCAGGAATTCTCATTCCAAAAATGACTCCTATCAATATGACCTAAACTCATGCATGATGATAATGAGCATCTCGCCAACATGGCATAAAAGGGATCTTAATGCAAACATACATGGTGACATATGAGTCTCCCATAAACATAAAAACAAAGGGATCTCAATCAAAACATGACGAATCATGAAAACAAGTACATCCCATAGATGATTCCGTATCACATCAAGTGGGAATCATGGAAACAAGTAAGAAACAAGGTCCCACATCAAACATCAAATAGAGATCTGTGCAGTGCAATGCATAGCAAAAAGAAGTACATGAACGCACATCATATACCTCACATCCTGGGGCCATCTGAAGGAAAGGATGTCAAACTGCTAAAGCTGGTTGTACCATCAATCTTGCGGTGTCAGATCTCATGGAATGACTGCTCGCACATTGAATGATGACACCTGCACTCCACTTTGAAAAGTGGTACAAAAATGAAATAAGAAAATGGAAAATATAAGTGCATCATCAGATTTGTGGCGTCAAATAGTGCAAAATTGACTGTCAAATTTCTGAATTTTAAGAAAGTGAAAATCTGGGGCTTAAGGAATCTTTTAGATTCCCCATAGATTCCTCAAAGATTCACTCCTCCAGGTCCTCTGAAAATCTGCTGCTTAGATCAAAATTCTGACTGCACCATCAGGTTCGTGTCGCTGAGAGGTGTAAGATCGACATAAAGTTTGTCCAATTCAGACACTGCAAAAATTTCACCTTCTTGAGAATTTTGCCCAATCATGGTTCCGCTTGCCTCTTTTCTGGGCTCATAGTTCCACCTGCAATTAATTGAAAAATTATCATCTCAATTTCAATGCACGCTCCTGGCTCCTCCATGCTTGGGCACACTGACGAACTGAGGGGTTTATATAAATTTTCAGGCAGATGTCCCAAGGTGGGTCGTTGGTAGATTGGTAAGACAAATGAATTAGGAGGAGGAGGTTAGGTGGTCAAATCCCAACCCCTCCATATTAATCCCAATTTTTTTTTTTTAACCTGCATTAATATTTGGGGGGTCGGGTCCGCATTGGGTGACCCGCCCCTTAACCCCTGTTGCGCATCTGGATGGGTCCCATTTTTGGTGCGTTGGTTTTAACATTAAATGGGGGCATTGTTGGTGTATTAAATGGAGGGAGCGTTAGTTTATTGGTTGGGCGGACCATGGTGTGGGTCGGCCACGTGGCCGAGTGGGTTTGGTTCCCGCCGGCCCATTGATATTACGGCATGTGATTTGGGGGTGTGGGTCGGGTCCATCGGAGGTGGCCCGCCCACCCCATATTTAAATGGTTAACGTGTAGATGGGATGTGGGAGGGTTCGATGGGGTAATGGCCGCCAACCCAAATCTTGATTTGGTGGTTATGACCCCCATCGGCCATATTTTGATCAAATTTTTGTTAATATAGTTTTGGGGGTGGCTGGGGTGGTGGCCCACCACCACATATACATATACATACAGATACATATACATATACATATACACATACACATACACACACACACACACACACACACACACACACACACACACACACACACACACACACACACACATATATATATATATTATTTAAAATAGGGCCATTTTTCAATTTTGTCTCACATAAGGGTTATTAGACAAATTAAGGAGGCAACAATTTCGCCCGCTTTCTGGAGCTAGGTTTCATGCCCCGGGGTCAGTCAAATTATAGGACACTTAAACCTGGCCCACAACCCAACTTTAATCGAAACTTTGACTGGCTCATTCTCCCTCATACAAGCTTAGTTTGACGAACCATTCACACCATTGTGATTAGGACGATGAGATCTACGCTCTAGTCTTGGTTTGAAAGCATTCTAATCACTTTGATTTTTGAGCTTCCATAAGCCCTCTTTGTCCTGTGTGTGTCCTTGGAGCCACCTAGATCAGTCCTCCCCATTGAGGAGCTTTTGGTCCTCCAAAAAGCATGAAAAATAATCTGCAGCTTCTCTGTACCTCTTCTGCATCACAAGCGTTCTGAAAAGGTCTCGCTTCCATCTCCTTCACCTTTGTTCTTCGAAGCCTTCAGCGATGAGCCAACACCTGCAACCTCTGCAACCTGTAGTACATTGTTTTTGCAAATTACATGCTTGACTTTCATGACCAACTAATGACCCAAGCATCCCACACTTGCCACGAGTTTATAACACATACTCGATGGTCAAGTTTACATCAAGATGGACACAATACCCCAACTATGACAACAAGGCCAAAAAATCATTGTTGCTTCAATAAGTGATGGAAAACACATCATCACTACAACACATGATTTATAAAAATACGACCAAACACTATTTTTTTGCTTTGACAAGTGATGGAAACACGACATCACTTTCACAATGTATCATGCAACACAAGATAATACCAGACATTATTGTTGCTTAACAAGTGATGGAAAACACATCATCACTTTTACATTTTAAAATGCAACAAATGATTTATGAAAGCACGAACATGACAAGATAACATTTTTAGAAACCATTTTTCACTTATCACTGTGAATGGGTCGTCCCCCTGTGGTGGTTTTGCTTGTCAAACAATTGTTTCACCTGGTTCATGCACCGACACTCTGTCTTTAAGGTGCTGCTCTGGATGGAGCCTCCAACAGGTGGCTCTTTGATGGCCACTTCTGTCGCAATGACTGTAATACATCTTCTTCCTCCAGATATTCTTTACCTATTGTTGAGAGGCTCTTTCATGCCTCATCGTGTTGTGTGTTGCTATTCTTTTCCAACACTTAGAAAATGTATGGTTATGTAATCCACAAAAGGTACCTATTTTTTGATGCCATGTTTTATGTCCATCTTTAACAACATGATTATAATTGAAATGAACATTCGAATGTCGAGAGTGGTTATACCTTTCCTTGCTGTCTCTGGTGTAAGTATGGCAATGAGATCTTGCCTCAGCTCTTTCCCTGCCATGGGATGATGGGGATGTTTTCCCATCATTCTCTTTCCTCGATGATTTTGATGATGTCTCGAAAGAATTTGATTCTCCCTCAGTGTATCTCAAGCCTGCAAATTGAGGTCTCTGCACAACCTCTAATGGTTGAGTTATGCCTTGGCTATTAAAACTGAGTTCTTCTTCCTCCTCATGCCTCGTCCTGGTAAGGAGCCTCATGTTTTTCCCTGTAATTGGTATCTCCACATCTCCAACAAAAATCATACAATGTGAAGATGAAACTGAAAGGAAATCAACATCTTTTACCTCCTCTGTCGATTTGGAAAGAACTGATGAGGGCTTCTCATCATCTGTTGTTGGTGGTTCGCTAGTTGTCTCAGCGCATTCCCCAACTTCCTTTTTGACATACCCAAGTCTTGCCTGACGAGGTAATCCTTATACTTTGATGGGGTTGACAATGCCTTGGCCATTAATGCCCAAGCCTTTTCCTTCATACCCCATTTTCTTCAACAGTTTGGAGCCAATTCCTGTGGTATGATTTTAAAAAATGGAGAAATCATCATTAGGACACATACATGAATTTAGAGAATCAATTTTTACCTCACATGGGTCACGTTGTAGCTTTCTAAGGCCTCGTCCTTATCTTGCAGCTATTATAGCAAGCTATTATTTTCCTCTTTCTCTTCATGTAAAAGCATCTTCAATCCAGTGTTCTCTATTTGAAGGTTCTGGTTATTGTGCTTCAGTTCCTCCAGGGTCTCTTCCGTGGCTTGCAAATGAAGTTGCAATCACTCCTTTTCCTCTGTCTCTTTCTGTAGAGTTTCATACATTATTTCCACCCTTTGGGAAATTTTGAGCATGGTCTCGTACATCGTTTTTTCATCCTCTGTTGCTGCACATTCCATTTTTCATGCTTGCAATTCACATCCATGAAAAGACTGATCTGATACGAAACTTGATCCAAGTTGACTCAACTCCCAGATTTAACCAAGATCTTTTACTTTCGTGACGTGATTAAGATTGTATTTAAAATAGCATAAGGGAACATAAATGCATGTTGTAAAGAAGAAGGGACATGAAAATCATGAGCAACATAAATCTCAAGATGTTGATAATGGAGTTCACCCAGGAGGGATTGTCTCCGGGCCCCAGTGTGAAGATGGTGTAGGTCGCTGCATTAAGTGATGTCAATAGTGATGATGTATATAAGAGGTGATGTCACTATCATACAAGGAAAATGCCCTCACGCAGGAGTGGCTCCACAAGATGTTTTGTTGTAGGAACTCTCATTCCAAAAACGACTCCTATCAGTATGACCTAAACTCATGCATGATGATAATGAGCATCCCACCAACATGGCATAAAAGGGATCTCAATGCAAACATACATGGCGACACATGAGTCTCCCATCAACATAACGATAAAGGGATCTCAATCAAAACATGAGGAATCATGACAACAAGTACATCCTAGAGATGATTATGCATCACATCAAGCAGGAATCATGAAAACAAGTAAGAAACAAGATCCCACATCAAACATCAAACAGGGATTTGTGCAGCACAATGCACAGCAAAAAGAAGTACATGAACACACTACATATACCTCACATCCTAGGGCCATTTGAAGAAAAGGATGTCAAACTACTGAAGCTAGCTATACCATCAATCTCGTGGCGTCAGATCTCATGGAGTGACTGCTCGCATGTTGAATGCTGACCCTTGCACTCCACTTTGAAAAGTGGCTAAAAAATGAAATGAGGAAATGGAAAATCTGAATGCACCATCAGATTTGTGGCATGCAAAATCAACTGTCAAATTTCTGAATTTTGAGAAAGTGAAAATCCCGAGCTTAAGGAATCTTTTAGATTCCCCTAGATTCCTCAAAGATTCCCCCCACCGGGTCCTCCAAAAATATGCTACTTAGATCAAAATTCTGACTATGCCATTAGGTTCATGTCACTGAGAGATGTAAGATCGACATAAAGTTTGTCCAATTTGGACATTGCAAAAATTTCACCTTCTTGAGAATTTTGCCCAATCATGGTTCTGCTTGCCTCTTTTCTGGGCTCATTGTTCCACGTGAAATTAATTAAAAAATTATTGTCTCAATTTCCATGCACGCTCCTGGCTCCTCCATGCTTGGGCGCACTGACGAAATTAGGGTTTATATAAATTTTTGGGTGGATGTCCCAAGGCGGGTCGTTGGTAGATTGGTAAGGCAAATGAATTATGAGGAGGAGGTCAGGTGGTCAAACCTCAACCCCTCCATATTAATCCCAATTTTTTTTTTTCATTTAAAACTTGCATTAATATTTGGGGGGTCAGGTCCACATTGGGTGACCCACCCCTTAACCCTTGTTGCACATCCAGACCGGTCCCATTTTTTGTGCATTGGTTTTAACATTAAATGGGGGCGTTGTTGGTGTGTTAAATGGAGGGTGCATTTGTTTATTGTTTGGGCCACTCGTGGTGTGGGCCAGCCATGTGGCCAGGTGGGTTTGATTCCCACCGACCCATTGATATTATGGCATGTGGTTTGGGGGTGTCGGTTGGGTCCACCCGAGGTGGCCCGCTCACCCCATATTTAAATGGTTAATGTGTAGATGGGATGTGGGAGGGTTTGGCGGGGTAATCGTTGCCGACCCAAATATTGATTTGGTGGTTGGTTGGGGGGACAACGGGGGTCATGGCCCATCGGCCATATTTTAATCAAATTTTGTTCATACAGTTTTGGGCGTGGCGGCGGTGGTGGCCTGCTACCACATTTATATTTTTTTATTTTTATTTAAAATAGGGCCCACTTTCGAGAGCTAGGTTTCAAGCCCCGGGGTCAGTCAAATTGTAGGACACTTAAACCTTGCCCACATCCCAACTTTGACCAAAACTTTGACTGGCTCATTCTCCCTCATATGAGTTTGGGTTCACAAACCGTTTGCACCATTGCGATGAGGATGACAAAATCTAAGCTTTGGTCCTAGTTCGAAAGGATTTTGATCACTTTGATTCTTAAGCTTCCATAAACCCTCTTTGTCCTGTGTGTGTCCCGGGAGCCACCTGGATCAATCCAACCTGAATTAGTATGATGCATTTGTCATCAAAGTATCTGACTACTGCTAGCTCTACCTCTGTCAACAGAAAACTCCGTTCTTCTACTGACTCTACCTTTCTGCACTATTGTTAATTCTTCTCTGTGTTATTTAGTATCTGACTGCTCTAGCCTCTGTCACTCTGATCTCTCACTGCATAAACGACCACCAATCCATCCTGCTACTATGTACTTTGGGCTCCCGTAGCAAAGTATTGTCCAAGAGATAAAAGCTCTCAATGGACCCTACCCAATTTTTTCCCTCTTGGGACTATTACTTCACATCACCCCACCTCTCACTTGGAGGTATGGTTGCATGTGCTCCCTCTGCCCACCTAGCTCGAAATTCCCCCCCTATTGGAGGTCTTTTTATGAGTGGATGCCTCCATTCGGTCTCCTCTCTGCTTCTCCAATTGTGGCTGCTCCACAATTGTCTGACACTGCTTCTGAGGCTTCTTCTAGGGCTACATGTTGAGAGGTAATTCACTCTCCCTCTCAACCACCAAATCTCTAACCTTTTTCTTTCTCCTTAAGGCTTTGCATGCATATTTTACCTCAAGAGCAAATAGATTCTTAGCTCGCACAACAATTTGTTTCATCTGTCCCATCTTCATGAAATTTTATTAAAAAGAGTTGATTATACATCAGTGATATCTCCCTCATCCAAAATCCGTTTACATGGTTTTTTTTTTTTTTTTTTT
>APFE030409768.1:57809-68822 GCA_000404065.3 Pinus taeda | reverse complement strand
TTTCACTCATCTAGAATTCACCTTACACACACCATCACTCATCTGTTTATAAATACATCACTCCATCTTAGGAAGATAAATTAACCATAAACAACACCCCAAACGACAAAAAGCTTTAATAGGTTTCTTAAGTACATATAGCACACCTTCACTTCATCAGCTTACGAGCCCCGAGTTGACAATTAATGACATCAATTTAGGAACACTAAATTGACTAAACAGTCACTCACTTGTATATATTGCATTTCTTATAGTACTAATGTTTTATTTTTGTCCATAATTCTACATGCTTCCCATTGCTATTAATGTTGATCAGTGTATTTGTTCCAGATTACAGTAGGCAGCCCGGGCATTTGCACATAGTTTTACAATGACTAATGACATGGAATCAATTCTATCTTTCTGCTGACTTATATTTCTTAGTTTTTAATTCCAACTCTGTTTTGTTTATTTTAGTTCTGTTCATTGGATTTATTAGTTGGCTTAGCTATTAAATTATTCATGTCATTATCAGTTACCTCCAAAATCCATAACGAGACTAATGGTGAGGGATTGGAGTATGAGTGTGTAATTTGATATTAGTTTACTTTTCTGCAAATTAGATATCAGATTGCTCAAGTTGTTTATGATTACCTCCGAAAGCCATAGCGAGACTAATGGCGAGGGGTCAGAATGTGAGTTGATGTAATTTGATTTTAGCTTTACTTTACTTGCAATTTTGGATACAGTTTCTTTTGTATTTAGACAGCAACAGGGATAATGGTTTCATGATCAATAGTTCACTGTTTGTTTGACTAGTATAGTGGCACATTTTCATTTTATTTTAGGAATTAATTTTATCATCACATGTTTTAAACCCTTTTTAAGTTTGATGTTTTGGAAATCATTATAAAATACATCATTTCCTTGAACATTTTTATCCATATTTTTCTTTTAGAATTTCCATCTCACATTAGGAAATCAACAAAGATAAACTCAAAACAAAATAAAAAAACCAAAAACTACAAAAAGTAAGAGATAGGTTATCTTGCACATATAGTGCGCCACACTTCATCAGCTTACGAATCATGGATTGACAAATTAATGTAGCAATTTAGGACACTCTAAATTGACCAAACAAATATTACCCAAGGCCTTTTGCATGTCCACTATCTTGTCCCCCATGTGTATCAAGTTTTCCCTCTCTTGCACAGGATCTTCATAGTGTTTTTGCATCTCATCTTTCCAATAATATGTCATGTCTTCAAGTTTTTGAAATGCTCTTTCTACCATCTTCATCCATCTGGCAAGTATTCAATACCTACTTTACCCTCAATAGTCATCAGCTTCAAAACCCCAATACCACCTACTACTAAAAGATATCAATTGTCACAAAGTATTCACTTCAATCTTCGAGTCTCTTGATACCAACTATCATGAACTACAATTGTATCACTTCCTTCATTTTCCAAAATGGCTCTGATACCTCCTGTCACACCCCACTCTTGGTGGTAGTCTTTCAACCACACATAAGCAGGTGTGGCACCAATACCCACTTTCTCTTCACCAATACTTATGAGTATGGGCTACGCCTAACATTCAACACTTAGTTATTTTTCTTTACTTCTACTAAGCATTCATCATCTACACAGCAGAATAACATTTACATCATCATCATCATATCATAAATAAGCATAGCGGATTACTTTCTTTTTAAATGGGAGAGGCAAATCCCAGATTAAAGTATGCCCAATAACCAGTAGTTTAGTGTTTTGCAAATACATATACAAGCATAGCTTTGCTAGGAAACTCCAAATTTACCCTTAGCAAACTTTCCAAATTTCCATAGTTTCGGCATGCTTCTGTTGGGTTGCCCTTCATTCAGTAGCACCCACTTTCTCATGTCGTGGAACTCGTCGCACCATGCAGAGGCGCCCACCCTGGGTTGGGTCGCCCTCCGCAACTCGTTGTACTGTGCAGAATTTCCCGCAACTCATCCCACTCTGTGCTCAGACTTCCACACACACCAAAAATCATATTGTAGTCTTCTGTCGGTTTCCTACCCGTGCAAAATTGCCTAACCGAGTTGGGCCGTTCGACGGCACTGCAGGTCAGGTTGCCCGTGCCCACTGCAGCTCAGCTCATTCGCACCCAAATTGGCAAACAACCTTCCCACTCCTGTAGCTCACCCAATGTACTATCCAACCAAAACTTGCATCTCATTCTTCCTTGTCTCGGCTCGACACTTTGCCCATCTATTGCCTGTGCCTTGCCTTGGTTCTATTCATCTTTTCTTTTGCTCGCTCAAGTGTTAGCTCAATGCTTGATGCTCGAGTTTAAAGGCGTTCTTCCACCAAGTCGCCATCTATATATATGTGTCCTCCATGTCTTAAGGTGGGTTGGCTTACCCCACGCCAACCATACAAATCACACATGAAAATATCAAAATAATACGTCTGCCAATCAACACGTCCACCTCCACACATTGGCCTGCCCAGGGAATCCAACTCCATATGTCAGCCCATCAACTCGTTGGTTTTTCGACACTTCATATAAATGCGTCATGTGTGTGCCCATACTTAATCGATTTTCCACTTCTCGGTTTTTCGACTCTCCAAGTAACTCGTCAAATCGTCGCACAACTCGTCGTCACACACTCGTCGGTGCATATTTCACCGAACACTCCCACTCGTTGTCCTAAAGTTGACTCATCACACATAACCAAATTCGTCTTCCAAAGTTCCTCGTCACACATGAGCACGTCTGGATTAGCTCGTAGTCGTGACATCCAGGGTGGCTCGACCTCTAGGCTGGTTGACCATGGAGCTGCCTGCAACCTCACAACCAGCTAGCCCAGCAATCAGGCTGCCCTGTGCATACATCAGCTAGGTAGGCCCAAGGTAGCCCGACCTTTAGGCTGGCTAGTCGTGGGCTTGGTGGGATGATTCCAAGAATCGACCTGCCATGCCCACGACCTCTGATTTTTTTTAAGGCTTTTTAGTTAATTTTTTATAAGTGTGTTATTAATTTGAATATTTTCAATTTTTTTTATAAACTCTAGTTTTTCCCCCAATTTTTTTTTTTTTAGTTAAATTTTTTTTACAAGTGTGTTATTAATTTGAATGTTTTCATTTTAATTTTAAATTATGGTTTTTTTGTAATTGAATTGTATTCGGTTTTTTGTTTTTTTTTTCAACGGTTTTTTATTTATTTTTAATTTTAAAAGTTTAATTTTTTTTGTTGAACCTATAAATATATAGATTATATATATATATATATATATATATAATAAATATATATAATAATATTAAAACATTTGTATTTTTGGTTTTATTTTTTTAAAAAAAAAATAATAAAAAATTTAAATTTTTTATATCTTTTACAAGATATTCTCTTTTTTTCCTTTTTTATAGATATTTTATGTTTCTTTTTAGTAATCAACAAAATAAAAAAGAAAAAAAGAAAACTAGAAAATTTGTAAGTAATCAACATTTAAAAAACAAGTGCGCATAATTAGGAGATAAAAAAATTTAAAGTGTCAAAAATGTTTTAAAAAAAATGTTGATGCTTTTCAATATCCGTAGGAAAATCACCAACATTTAAAAAAAATATCCACACTTAATACATTAGAAAATTTAAAGTGTCAAAAATAAGCCCGCTAAAAAAGGGGTTGATGTTTCATCAACATGTTTCAAAATCAGCATGAAAATCACTAACATTTAAAAACAAATATTTATACTTGATATATAAGAAAATTTAAAGTGTCGAAAATATGCTAAAAAAGTGTATTCTAAATCAACACTTTTCAAAATCAGATGATTTTTTTGCTACCTCAAAAAAATGGGTAATCATATCAGTTCTTGTTTCAAGTTTATATTATTGGATGTAATTGTATTAATGGAAGTAATGAAGATTGGTGTGATGCTCAACTTCTAAATCTTGGTCTTCTCCATAAGACACTGAGTTTCCTTGGGCTTGGCCATCCCAAGAACCTCATAACCCTTTTGTATCATTTACTTTTATTTTCTTTTTTCAGTTCTTATTCACATGCATCTCTTATTCTTGTCTTTTTTCTATTTCTGCATTTAATATTAATGATTTCTTGTTGTAGGATTGGACTAAATGGTTGAAGTAAGTTATTTTTCACGATAAAAAACATCATTTCATCATTGGAACAACTTTGAAACATCATAGTAATCATTGAGTTACTTAGATTAGTTTGCTTATTCCCAAATCTAGATTTCTAGAAGTCCCTTGTGGCAAATAACAATAAATTTCTACTATTTTTTAGAGCATTCTAACGAGCTTCAATCGAGTTGATTTCACATGCATTAGATTACAAAAACATTCTATTTAATAAAAAAAATTACCACATTGCATTTTCACTTGATTAGGTTAGGCATTTGATAGATTTACTAGCTCACTAGTTCTCGAATTTCTAGATTTTAGACTAGTAATTTTCTGTTATTTTTTAGCATGGGTTAATAGAGGTACTTTTGAGTGATTCCACTTGGAATGGAGGCATAATATATCCTAGTCAATAAAAAAATTTGTTCCATCCAATTTGGATTTTATTTTCTTGGTAATTCGATGAATTATAATTTCCAGTAGTAAATTTGTAACATCCTGTAGTACTCTTCCAGTGTGTATATACTTGCCCAGATTTGCTAAAAAAGTTTGGTTTTGGTCCCTTAGGGTTGAATCATGACCCCTAGGCTCTAAATCAATGGTTGAGGAGGGATAAAAACCACTTAGGACTTGCCTTTTTACCCATTCAAAACATCTCAGCGATTTGGGTTACTGGACAAATTTATGAATTGGGTAATACAATGATGATTTTTTTTATTGTTGCATCCAATGAACTCTGTTAATGGATCTAAACACTTTGAAATGTAATGGTTAACATTTAGTTCATTATATTTATTTTATGCGATCAGAATAGGTTTATTTCCTTGTATTTTCTTTCTTGCAATAGGTTAAGGTTTCCATTTCGAGCATTTCATTTTCTGCAATTAGTTTAGGATTTGATTTCATTACATGCACTCCATGACATCATGACATCATAGGAAGGAGACATTGTATTCTGCGCATATAGTGACAATACCTCTTAAGTTCCTACGAACCCTCAGTTAATAATTAAAGTTGGTAGCCTTGGAAGTTGCAACATTATTTTTGCAATACTGAGGCAACTGTGCCAGAAAGTTATGAGGCCCAATATTGCACCAAGGATGTTGCAACTCCTAAGGCGGACAACTTTAATTTATCAAATCGGGCTTTGTACAAACTTGGAGGTGACAGTGCTATATGCACAACAGATGCAACAATCTACTCTTGTCACTTCTCAACTGTGGCGATAAACCACTAGGGTTTTTCAAACCATTCTTCTATTGACTAGAAAGAGGATAACTATTGATAGTGAATGTGAAGCTATATTTAATGTAGAAAGCAAATGCTTTCATATTTTAAGGAAATGAAAGTGCTAAATAGAAAGGGTTATGAAATGACATGAAATTGCCTAACTAAGAATTAACACACATTACTTACAGAAGAGACCTAATTTAGCTTTGCATTTATCATCTAGCTATCTGGACTAAGTAGGCATAGAAATTATCCTAACACTGCTATGATTGATGTATGCATTCATTAGCTAAATATTGCAGAAAAGAGTCTTTTGGTTTTTTAATTTAGAAATGTAAATACTAAGATAATAATATGATCTTTTGCAGGGAGGAAGATATGGAAAAGCTGGTCCAAAATGGCATTAAGGGGTATGGAAGTCAAGTTGAAGACCTATCCTAGGCTTTGATCATCATTTTTCCTAAAACAATCTAAAACGGGTTGTTACAGGGTTTCCTGTAGTTACTAGAGGATGTCCTGATTTACTACATGAAACTTAGTTGAAAGTTGTAGGAAGGTAGGGAAGGTGAAAAAAGTGTTGGGAAGATGTATGATGGTGGAATAAGGTATGGGGAAGGTACACACTACCCAAGGATCAGCCCAACTGTTCAGGATGGTTGGATTTTATCAAGGCAACTGTAAAATAGAAACCTGAATTAATGGTTGGTAGGATTGAGAGAGAGGTGGAGAAGACTTGGATGAGACTGGTGGAATGAGTTGCTCCCTACAGATCAACAACACACATTCTTTCCTTCATTCATTCACAACTTTATGTAAATGTCGAGAATATGAGTTGAATTTGATAAACTGATTTATTGATGGATAATGGCTTAAATCTATGGAATGGTTTCTTAACAAACTCAAGAAACCAAAATGACAATCGCAGGTGCTTCTTAGAAATCATAAACAATGATCTACTCAACAAGAAATCCTAAGCTATGTAATGACTGAAAGATAATCTATTTTTGAGGCTGTGAGAGTGGGGCCCTCAAATCATGATCCCATGGGGGAGATGAGGAAGAGGCCACTGTCACAAGATTTTCTGAAATATTTTTTTCACTACTTTAACACTGATCTACTTCTCCAACTAGTGGAAGCGGAAATAACCAATCATTCAAAGACTTGTAAATTAAACAAAGCAGACATAACTTCAACAACTAATCTATGATTCTAATCTAAGAATACATGTATGAAAAGAGGAACCTCTATTGCTAGGATTGGGCCTAACCTAAGAGCTTCATCCCTCTAAGTCAACTCAATGCTAGATCAAAGAAACCCTTTTCATTATCATCAAAATGTAAAAAATAACATGAGAATAATAATCACAATCTCTTAGCTCAAAATTGCCTCTTGGCTATCATCAAAAGTTGAATCCTAATGAGGCCCTAGGCCTTCTTATTTATACAACTGAAGCTACCAACAACTTCCTTAAAATTAGAGAGGATTGGCTCCCAAAATCAATATTGAATTATCTTCAACTATCACTAGCTTGATTGCCAATGAACTCGGTTGGCTTGGCTTCTTGTAACTCTGAGCTAATGAGATCTGGTGGAGGAATCTTCAAGTGATTGAGGAGTTCACGAGGGAGACCAAATCTCCTAGAATCCCTCTTGCTTGCCTATTTCAATTTCCTTCTCTTAAATTAGCAAAAAACTGCTCCAAATCCTATTGATGAGCCTCATCATAATCCCCTTACTGAAAGTGTTTCTCATCCTCTGAGCAACTTAGTCTATGTCCATATATTTCATAGCTCTTGTGGCATCTATGACATCCTAGGCCTTTGTTGATGGAGTTTCCTCTTGAGGATATAAGCCTACATGTTTCTCTATTTCTTCCCACTGCTTTCTTTCCTCTTCCTCCATTCTACCTTCTAACATACCCAACAATAAGGGTGGACTGAGTTTCAAACCAATCCAATTGATTTTAAGTATCTGCATTACATTATTATACAGTGGGGTCCTTTCTAGTGTATCTCTCATCCTCTCAAGGGAATGATACTCTCTAATCCTTAGGTTGTATGGTAGGGTGTTCCATCTCCTCTGGAATGCTTTCTAGCCTTCATTCCCTAACAATCTCAAGGTGTTATCAAAATGTGTGATTGTTTTTTCTTGTGTATCTAACTATCTTGGTGCAAGCTTTGGATCATTGTAGATGATCTTGTGGGTACTAATGACATCCATTGAATTTATATGTTATTCTCTAATTTAAAGGGGCTCCCTTTCTTCTCTTTCCAACACCCTCTTCACCTCCTTAGCCCTGACCTCCTCATGACTCATCCATGATGCAAGGGCCATTAGTTGTAAGTCTGCCAACTTTTCATTGGGGTCCTACACATTCAAGTCTATTAAGGCAAAGTTGTGCAAGTAGAATTCATATATCTTGGCCTTATCCTCTAGGGTTCTCTTGTCGCATAGTTCAATGAACTGCCTATAGCCTTGGGAAGGCATAGTCCCCTATTGTGCTAGTGTCCTGGTCTGAAATTACAACAATTGAACTTTGAGGTACAAGGCATATTATTTTGGTGGCATCCTACACTGGAGTGTCTCAATGGAGAGGCTTTCCATGGTGGACAGTTGGCTCTCTTTTTCTTGTAATTGACTCCTTAGCCATGTGTTTTCTTCCTCTAGTTGACATCTCATAATTTGTTCCCTGTCTCTCATCTTACCCAACTCCCTGCCCATCTCTAGGAGTTTCTCTACCATATGGCCCACATCCTCTACTTTCTTTGATTTTTCAAGTTTCACCAGCGATGTGTCCTTCCTCTCTCTTTCTCAGGATCAAAGAAGAGAGGGATGGAAAATTTTTGTGGTATTACTCTACCTCCCTCAATGAATCTACAATAAGAGCTTAGATTGGGTTGTGGGCTAGGATCCTGCAACTCTCGGAACTCTCCCTCAGATGTCTTTGGAGAATTTGCGCCCTCCTGCACTTGTGTTGTTGCTTCCTTGCCTTCCCTCTGTCCCTATTTTCCTCCCTATAGATTCTTCCATGTTTCCTGTAGTGCTGACAGAATTTCCTGTAGGACTATCTGAGGATCTTATAGAAGGATTTTTCCTCTTTGAAATGGGGTCAAAGGTGACTTGTCTTACTTTGCTGATGATGACCTATTAACAGGTCTCCTAACATAAGTGATGGGAGAATTTGGGGAATCTTGATTTGATGTGCCCTCTTCACCTTTTATTTCCATGGAAACTAGCTTTTCTTGCTCTTTTGGTGAGTCCTCAATTATGATTAGATTCTTGGTGGGTGTTTTTGGTTTCCCTTGTTTGATCCTGGTTCTCCTACTTGTTTTGAAATGGAGGGGAGTTTGCCTCTATCTTTTCCCTTTTGACTTGACAGGTGTTCTTAGGGAAGTCAAGGTAGAAACTACCACCTTCTCAGTGGGTTCAGGGGACAACCTTGGAGATTCCTCCCCTTCCTTGGTATGTTCCTCTAGGCTTGATTCTTCCTTATGTTCTTCCTCCTCGATTTTATCTTCTCCTTCTTCCTCTATTTTATCTGTTTCTGCCTCTTCTGGTTCTTCTTCTTCCTCTTCAGGTTCTTCTTCATCTTCATTTTCCTCCTCCTCACCACTAGAGGTATTATTCCTATCATATTCAAGGGATTGTATTTCAATCATAGCCACTTTGTCCATGTCTCTAAATGTGGACCATTGAATATGGATTCTTAGCTGGCTCAAAGTATCCTCTAGTATTAGTTTAATAAGTCCATGGTGTGCCAATTGTTATTTTTTTCCCTCTTGGACCTTTAGGCTCATGTATATTATTGATTGCAGCAAGAAGTAGGGTACACTAAGTCTTATGTTAATGGGTTTCTTGTCTCCAAATATTAACACATGGAGGAATCTAAATTGGTAGACATAGATTATATTGAGCCTCCCTTCACAACAAATATATTTGAGAAAATGATAGCTCACCTCATTCCAAGGATAGAGAAAACTTTTCCCTTCTTATCCCTCTTTTGTCCTCAATTGGCTCTTCATCCCTTAAGAAAAAAATCTTCTTAGCAAAAGTTCTTGCATCCTTATCCTCTTTTTTCCATTGCATCCCCTGAGGAAGTGTAGTGATTCTGCTAATTACCTCGAAAGTAGTTGTAATTGAGATTCCTCTTACCACAGTAGTAGAACTGGTTCTACCCTGAGGGTTAAGCACAATGGAAAATTCTTTAGTTATATCATCATCATACCCTCTGAGCAGCTCAAAGAATCCCAACCAGTTATGCCTTCTAAATATATCTACCACAGGGGGATGGAGTTGTATCCTGAATGTCTTTGTGGGTTCCCTTCTGTTAAATCCTCTTGTCATGTCTCTTTTTTGGTTAGATGACTCCAGGGAGGTTGGTAGGATGCCTTAGTGTTTCTAGGGTGCTTGAGAGTTTAGAATATTGGTGGATGGCTGCAATTTCTTTCTATCTCCACACAACTTTTAAACTTCACAAAATTTTGTCTAAAACCCCAGGCCCACTATAATCACTTATAAAATTCATATTTTTTTCTTCCTTAGCTATGAATTTAAAACACATGAGATATGGGCCACCTACCTTTCACTGTGACACTTTAGATGAGGGGAATTGCTGAAAAATTGGACCCTAGGCACCCCCTTGCAAGGTTCTCAATGAATTTCCAATGCTTCATGTAGCTCCCTGCGTTTCCTGTAGTTGTTCATGTATTTTTGTTTCCTCTAGGGCGGCTAAAAAAATTTTTCTTCCACGATGGCTTTCTAAGGTGGTCCTGGTATTATCTAATCTCGAAATGAACAAATGGTGCATGAGAGTTTAGAATGTTTGCTTTTTATGGTCGATTCCTTGGAGCACTACATTGGCTGGCAGTGTATGAGATTTTCTCTTTGGGACCATTGGCCCACCTTTGGTTATCATGCAACCTCCCCTCCTAATCATCACCTAGTCTCAGACAACTTAAATCAACCACCTTTTCAACTCATTCTCCTTGATGTTACATTGCAATGTGGCAGGCTCTCTAGGAGTTCACTTTTTTTTTCAGGATGAGGGTGGCCAAGTTAATTGGCCACCTCCAGCTTATAAAATTAAAATTTTTCATAATCCCACACTTTTATCATATCATACTTATGGGTGAGGTGCCATACCTATGCCTTCCTTCGCTTGGTGGATTCATGCTAGTGGGTGACTTTGTTGTGATTCTTTTTTGTTTAGGTAAGTGCTTTTCCTTGGTCCCTTTTCTGTTGATTCTTCCAGCTGATGTAGTTGTCTTGTTTGTTGTTATGTGTAGGTGCTTGGTCCCTGCTACTACTACTGAGCTTTGGATAGGATTCATAATGCCTGCAAGGGTATTAGAGCTCTTTATTTGCATGGGTGGTGAAGGAGAATGCATGCAGAAATTGTTGCACGTGAGAACACATGTTGCTGCAAGGTTTCCTATAGTTCCTATAGGAAATCCTATAGTTGCCTTTGACATCAATTTTTTTCCTTTTTTCACTTAGAGGAGGGATGGGTGTTATCAAGAAATCTAGTGTCCATTCAGAGCTGCTAGTCCCACTAAGACGGGTAGCTATCTTAGAAACAAACAAACTAAAGTTACTTTCGTTTTCCTTTATGAGAAGTAGATGGGAGAGAAGCAGAGAGTACCAACCTCAGTATTTTGCTTGGCTCCTTGCTTGTTTC
>APFE030409768.1:27359-49750 GCA_000404065.3 Pinus taeda | reverse complement strand
AATGGTTTTAATAATTCATTCCCGAATTATTTGGCTTTTTCAAATGATTTTTTTTTTTTTTAACCATTTAAGATTTTATTAACTATTTTACAATTTATTTGTATTTTCTTAAATCCTTTTCTAAATTATTTGAAGGGCCAAACGTGCATATTTTTTTCCCTAACCTAGGCAAGTGGTGCTGTCCTAAATTATATGTATTTTTTAAATGATTTTATATATTTTTGAAACGTTACTGTTTTTTTTCCTGAAATGAGATTTTATTAATTTATGTTCAATTTATTTGTATTTTTTTAAATTAATTTAGATATATTTTAACAACTGTTTTCTCAAAAAAAAAATTGAACACAGAATTTGAGGAAAGGTTTGCATTTGAGAGATTTGAGAGATTTGATCTGTCTCTTTGCACCCTTCTCTCTTTTTTTCCTCCCTCCCTCTCTCTCCCCCTCCAACTCCATCTCTCTCTCCTTCTCTCTCACTTCTTTCCTCTATCCCCCACCTCCCTCCATCTCTTCCCCCCATCACACTCTCTCTCTCTACCCTCCAACTTTGTGACCATCTCCCTCATCTCCTTCTCTCTTTCCCCCAATCTTTGTGTCTCCCCTTGTCTCTCTTCCCCTTCTCTCATTATGTCTCTCCTCTCCTTCTCTATCTCTTCCTTCCTCTCCTCTCTACCTTGCTCTTTCTCAATTGTCACTCCCTCTCTCTCCACCTCTATCTCTCTATGTCTTTGTTCTTTCCTCCCTCTCACCCCTCCTCTCTCTCCCACCTCTCTCTCTCCCTCCATCACACACACACTCTCTTCAACTCTGTCACTACCCTACTATCCCCTCCCGCTCCTGTCTCTTTTCCCCTCTTGCCTCCACCCCCCTCTCTCTTAAATTTGATTCCATTGTATTGTAATTAAGAAAGCATCTTAAAAAAAATTCAATTGGTTGTAAATATTTGTAATGATTGGGTAATTTATGTGAATAAATCTTCTGTTTTACCATTGTAAGTAATTATGGAACAGAGATCATTATCTTTTTGTGAAAAATGAATTGAATATTATTAATTCAAAACTGAGTACAAATTGAATGATTACACATAATAACTTCTATGAGGAAGTTATTCTCTTTTCTTTCCACATGATAAATGAAAATAAAATAAAAAAGAAACAATTGTTAACAGGGAAAAACCCTAACTGTTTCTCCTACTCCCATAGAAAAGGGAAAAAGGGAAAAGGACCCGGGTTGTTAAGGAACAAACGGGGAGAGAAGGCAGAAAAAGGAAGAAAAGAGGGTGCTAAGTCTGGTAAGGACCAGATAGCACAGGCACAGGTGGTGCAATATCTTGCTGAAGACAACGGTCTGGCAAGAGGGCTTGGGGGGAGACTTAGCCTGGTGGACTGGTCTCATGGTTGGGAGGAGAACAAGCATCAAGGTATTATCCTTTAATCTGGAACAGCGGTGAAGACTATAGAATAACGGTGCAGTTCAGTACAGTTATCATCTTATTTTTATGATCTGAGGTATAATCGTGTTTGTAAAGATATTATTTGGACTGTAGGTCAGAGTATTAATATGACAAATAGCCTTAATCTGTTCAAGAAAAACAATATACAGATGCTACAGTAAGAAAACCAATGAAAAGTATACATGTACATATGTATAAGCAACACTATGAATCATTAAACGAAGTCTGATGAAAAGTATATATATATACTATATATATATATATATAATAAATACTATATAATAATAATAAATATTATCAAGACACCTTGATTCATTAAACAAAATCTGAGGTGGAGCCGAGCATGGGTAACTTAGAATCCGAATAGAATATTACACAGATTCGGTGGAGTCTCTGTAGAACAGGATTCAAGAAGAACTAAATATAAACCCTACCTTGTTGGGTAGGGGTGACATAAATCAGAGACAGAGTCTCTGTAAATGAAAGAAAAGAACCAAATATAAGAATCAACTTCTGAGTTGCATTCGATAGAAGGAATGTAATCATTAAAATAGCATAAATTCGTAACATGTAAACAGTGATACAATAATAAACAGGAAAAGACCCCGAGCGAATATTCAACCCAGACATATACATATATTTATATTATGACAAGAAATGTTGGAAGTGCGTGTGCATAGCCTGTGCACAGGGGTTCAATTAATCAAGAAACACGGTGGAGTAACGACCATTGCTCTCGGTACGATAAAGAAAACACAGTACCATGGTAATGACTATACTACTTTAAAATTGTCTAAACCTCGCATGGAATAACATTACACGAATGTAACAGTAGCATAACAAGAGACCTCGAGCAGTGACAACTGGAAAAGATTAAAGACATGCGCAAACTATGTAATAATCGAGCTAACTGTTGTAAATGAAGAGATTGGTATACCACAGTATGCATAAAATTCCATAACCAAAACAATGCAGGCGACAATAGCCACGGTCGAAAACCCATAATGTAAAAACAATCAAGGCCTAGCCAGAGCTTCCAGTGCCGAGACCGTTAAGGGTCTTAATCATGCGTTATGCACATAAATAAAGACAACGATGAAACAATATAGATATATATATACTATATATATATAATATAATATATATATATATATATATATATATATTCCTTTCTGTATAACAAGCAGATATTAAACGTGTACAGACCAACTAAGGGTTGCAGAGACACATCAAGAACATTATTTTCCAGAGTTAAACTTCATGAAATAATAAGTTAATTAAGTTTTGCCGAAGCCTCGGCCACAAAAGTAAACTGGAAACAATTACAGTATCTTTACTTCAGGAAACAGAGTAACTGGAAATTCCACATGTGTCTGAAGAAAATAGAGTCATGTTCATCAATGTATTATAACCGCAATCTAAACAAAGGTGTAATTATGACAAATGCCTCGCGGCGCATCAACTAAGCCATCCACAGAGATGGTCGATTAAATCTCTGAAAAATAGAACAATGACCAGAAAACCCAAATGAAAATAATAAATTCTAAGTTTAGGGCATATGCCTCTGAGCTCTGTTCAGGCACGGTAAATACCGTTGCCACCATGAAGGCCGTATCCTGGCTTCAAGCACAGGACGGCGCCCTCAGGCGAATAGGCCACAAGGATTCAACCTCCAACGGAGCAACGGAGAAATCGCCTGACAGAAAAGGGGAAAATCAACTTCAACCCAATATCAACTGCAATGGTAAATCCTACGCTACAAAGGTGTAGGCTTACCTGAGGAGCAGTTCCCAGAAATTAAGCTTGAGCCGCATAGGAAATTCCTCGAACTCTGTCAACCAAATCATGCACATGAGTTAATGGTAACTGTAGGTGATTCCAAAGAAAAACAAAAGGAATTACCTGCAATGTTTCAAGTAGAATGGCATGCCAAGAATAGTTACAAACTCCGGAGCATATCTGCGAACCAGGCGCCACCATTGGAGACGGCGACGAGGAGCAGAGGAGTATAGAACAGGAGGCAGAACGATTAACCGCGGAAATGAAACCAAATGATAATATAAAGCGAAACCCTAGAGCAACCTCACAACTGGCAGTTGGCCTGACCATCCGATCAAGGAAGGGCGATATCTGCCGTAGATCAGATCTGTGATCCTGAGGAGTCCACTGCAGGACCATGTCATTTATTATCTTCTCCAGCGAGCTCAGCTACCGCAATCCAGATTGATGAGGAGAAATCCCGAGGCAAGCCAACTGTGTCCCTCTCCGTTCAGGAGAGTAAATGCGCTCAGGTAGGTGATCGTTGGCGGCATAGGGAGTTGGGAACATCAGCCCTACGTCGCATTAGCGGAAAGGTTACAAGGTTGGGTTATTAATAAACGCCACCTCGGCAAAGGTTACGGTATAAATGTATCACCGTGGCCGTCAAGGGGTCTGCAACCTTAGTAGATATCCTCCCTTAACTGTGTGTATGAATAATTATATTAATACGCAAACATACCTAATGTGGGTAAAACAATAATTACAATCAGAGTATACGTGAAATTAACCAAATTTTTTATGTTGCATGGTAAGTAGTGCATGGTAAGCATTGTGGGTTGTGACAATATTAAACCTATATTTTGAATCAATTATGTCAAATAAAATACAATTATGAAAAGCTTAAAAGAATCATATGCTATCTTTCCTCTATCATTGCTTGTTACTTTGTTTGCTCTCATCCCTTGGATCCTTAAGTGGATTTTTTTTTTTTTTGCATGTGGTTCACGAGCACCCTGGTCACTGAGTGATTGCTACGTCCACGGAAAAATTTGGGCAATAGCACCCTGGTCTGAGTGATTGCTACGTCCACGGAAAAATCTGGGCGATAGCTAGGCTAAATCGCCATCTGGGCGATAACTAGGCTAAATTGCCCCTCGGCCTACTGGACATGACCCCAAGGGCTTCGGGTGGATTCAACCCTATGACCTCCCGATGGCGAGGCACGGTTTTTGACCAACTGAGCTAACCCTTGGTGCTAACTTACTTTACTTAAGTGGATCTATGTTAGTTCTTAATAATATTATTTATATTATATAAATTTCACTTCTCCACGTATAAAAGTATTCTTATTTTTTATTTTATTAAAACCTTGCTTTGATTTCTATGTAAATCTTTTTAGTAGTGTTAGGATAGAGGGTTTAGATATATCTCAAAAGTAATTGTAACTTTTTTCTTTTATATTTAATTATAAAAATGTTTATAAAATATTTTGATTGTGAAATAAGTTAGGGCTTCTTATAAGGATAAAATCTCCGATCATGTTGGGGGCATTGAAATACATCATTAACTGAAAAGTGTGGTGACAAATTCAGGGGCATCATCCAAATAGGAACAAAGCATATTACAAAGGGGCATTGTCTATCAAGGCTACAATTTCACCTGGAGGGCAGATTCCAGTGAGTGAAATTCTCACTGGAATCTGCTGAATTGTTTTTTTAGGAAATCTAACTGTCAGTGTTTAAATCGTTTTTTATGGCAGAAATAGATTCAGCACTGTCAAAACCCTTGGCACTCTCAAAATCTTGAAGCTTGACAACTGTAACCCAGATTTTCAAAAAAAATCTGCTAAATTTTCTTACAATCCTACCGAATTTCTACCCTTTTTTTTTTTCAAAACTATAAACTCTTTAGATTAATCGTATTCAAAACTGTCTGGTTCAAACTGTCTTGGATGAAAATAAGTCTGCGTTTGGTGTTAGAAATAAGTTCAGCGCCGGTGGTTTTCTCTATGGAGTTAAAGAATAAAGCTTCACTCAAACGTAGTAGTCGAAACTAGCTGGTTCAGACTGTCCAGGCTGGAAATCAGTCTGGTTTGCTGTCGGAAATGGTTTTGGAATAATTTGATAGTTGAACCAGCTGACACATGAACAGGCCGATGTGGGTACAAATTGGTAAATTTCATACCCAATCGCTGTAAATTGTATATCCAATCGGTGGTTGGGTACAAATTGGTAAATTTCATACCCAATCGGCGGTTAGTTTGCATAGGGAAAACCTAAAAGACAAGAAAATTATTATCCTTTTTAGAATTGGATTTAAATTTTATTTTTAATTCAAATAGGTCGTTTTAGAATGTTTGTGTTAGAATTATATCTATTTATTTTGGAAAATAAATTATATTTTTTTCCTTTATTTCAATTTTTTTTTAATTGATTTTCCTTATCCAACGAGATATTTGAGTTGACATTTCCAGCTAACATTTCTTCTGTAAGATCTCTTTTTTTCTATATTAATTATCTAAAGAATGGGTTGCTCAATAATGCTAGCTAATTAATTATAAGGAATAACTATCTAAGGAATGGTTGCTCAATAATGCTAACTAATTAATGTTGTTACAACTGATTTGAAATATTTCTTCCATCTAAGGAATGGATTGCTCAGATAAGACTAATTAATCTAAGGAATCTATAACTGATTTGAAATATTTCAATGATAACAGGATAACAGTTGTTGAAACATTCATAGAAACCCATATAATGTCCAGTGGCCTTAACTAATTTGAAACACATGATACCAGCGTTCAAATCCCTATAACTCAAGCGAGTCAGACTTTTGAGATTTGGTTGTAAAGTGATGATAATTTAAGTATTTAATAACATGAGAAATAAATAAAGGAATAAACATGGCATCTTACGCGTTTAATAAATAAATAAGAAAGTTTCAAAGTTAGTTTTATAATGATTTTAATCTGGATATTTTTAAAATTAAAAGTTAACCATGGATAAGCTTTTAATTAAATCAACTTCACATAATTGATATTACATTAATATATCGGAATATATAGTTTCCAACTGAAGTTCGAACATTTTTATAATTTTTTAATAAAATTTTAACCTGACTCATTAACCCTTTCCGATTCAGGTTCAGTTTATAATTTCAACACAAACTGATTACACTACACTTTTGGTGTCCGAACTTCTAGCGAGCTTCTGCAGCAAAATCCATAATTGATTTTGCTATGGTAATCATAAAAAGTATACTAAATCTACAGATAGAAACACTATATCTCTCATCCACTATGCTTTTGTCCACAATAATTTTTTTTCACCCACTTTAATGCCAAATTTTTTTGAAGCATCACAAATTACATTACATCACAAAACATTTCAGGTTAAAACAAATACAAATACAGTACATCAATTGTAAAAATATCAAAGCTGGATTAATAACAACCACTGACTCTCAAATTGCCTATTGGGAACATGCTTTCAACATTAAATGCTAATTTTTTTCAAATGCTACTTTTTTCAAAGTGTGAGGGTGAATCCTATTTATTTAAAAATGTGGAAATGAGTCTTATTTATAAAAACTTTATTAACTTGAAATCAACATTTATACATAATTTACATATTTACAGAATCTGAATTAAAACTATAGAGTCGAACTCGGATGGGAAGCAATAAGCCCTCATCCCTAAGGACTCCGTACAACATTAAATACTACGTATTTTGTTGACAGATCTGCTTGCAACATTAAGTCACTTATTTTGTTGGCAGCAACTTCTCACCCTAACTCATTGAACTTTTCGGCGGTTAAAATATCTATCACTTCAACTAAATGCATACTGTCAAGGTTTTGTGATTATAATTCATATGTATTATCCAATAAAATTCTGTCTTTTCAATGTACCATATTTTTAATTCATTTTTATATTTTTAACAACAGTTTACTTTTCGCTGTATTATGTTCGTAACTTATTTTGTCCGCACAATCTGTGTTATTATGTTGAATGTGTTTTTTTTTATCGTGAGGCTCTATGCTTAGTATTGTGAGGTTCTATGCCTTCACACTGTATAGATCTGTAAGCCAACATTGTAGAGATCTTTCACTTGGCAAAGTCAACTCTTTGGTTGTCCGTTCATACTGTAAATTGTGAGGTTTTATGCCTTCACACGGTATAGATTTGTAAGCCAATATTGTATAGATTTGTAAGCCAACACTGTAGAGATTTTTTATGTGGCAAAGTCAATTTTCTAGTTGTTTGTTCATACGGTAGATTGTGAGGTTCTATGCCTTTACATTGTATAGATTTGTAAGCCAACACTATTGTCCTCTTTCAAGTGGCAAAGTGAACTCTCTGGTTGTCCTCTTTCACATGGCAAATTCAACTTTCTCGTTGTCCCCCTCCATTTAATGTTGTCACCCTATGCCCTCCATTTAGGTCGTCGTTCCTTTGCACTTTAATGTGCGAATACTAGTTATACAACTTCCACCATATATAGGGCACATATAGAGTTACTTTTACAGTTGTCCTCTTTCACATGGCAAATTCAACTTTCTCACCCTATGCCCTCCATTTAGGTGGTCGTTCCTTTGCACCTTAATGTGCGAATACTAGTTATACAACTTCCACCATATATAGGGCACATATAGAGTTACTTTTACTTGTGAGGGTGGACAACCATACAACCATATTAATAATTTGATTGATCATAGTAATTCCATATTCTAAGATTAAAGATTTTATATATAATATTAAATAATAATAATAAGTATTTTCCAAAAAAAAAATGGTAACTTTATTTATGATTGATAAAACAAATTTCATTTTGCATATACACTTTAGAAAAGCTTATTTCACAGTGTCTACTCATATCCCCAAGTACTTGGTTCAAAATATATGAGTTCCCCCAACACAAAAACAATAATATTACAAAATGACCCCAGGGGTCCAAACAAAAATCCTACAAAGCAAAAAATACAAGGTCAAAACCCATGAAGACAAACTAGACATAGAACATTCTTTAGCATAAAAACAAGGCCTAAATGCTCGCATACAAAACCATAAGATTTACAAAAAACACATGGGTCGAAAGACCCCTTAAGGGACATCAAAACGTCCACATAGCCAACCCAAAGTGGAATGTGCACAGAAGCACATGCATCAAGAAAAGAAAAAAGCAACAGGAAACCACCACTCACGAACCAAGAGAAGATGCCACAATAGACCACCATTAGACCCCGACCAAAGGAGCGGTGGCAGCAAAACCAACAGATGAGAGGAGGTTGACAATAGAAACCCATAAGATGCCACGATAGACCACCATTAGACCCCGACCAAAGGAGCGGTGGCAGCAAAACCAACAGATGAGAGGAGGTTGACAATAGAAACCCATGCTTCTAGAGCACAGGAGCTATGACAAAGCGCGGCACCAAAAAACCATCCAAGCCCCAAAAGAGCCAAGCCACAAACAAGACCAACACCAAGAGGTGGCAGTGAACCTAGCTCCAGGAAAACACAAAACCACATTTGATGACAACAACTAGCAACATAAAACGACATCGATGAGCAGGTCATCGAGGTGACAAAGAAACCAAGGCAAGGCAACATGATTTTTTTTGTGATGGCTAAAGTTCCAGTTGCCGAACTCTCTCCTCCTCAATGCCTCCCTCCGTGGAAAAAGGTTTTCTCAAAAATTCATAATTCTTCAATAATTAGTTTATTTATTTATATGTATTTTGTTTAAATTTTCTATAATTTAATTTAAAATTATAATAATTTTATTCAAAATAATTTAATTATAATTTTAATTAAATATTATAATATTTAATCAAATCAATAAATCAATCTTACTCAATTTTTTATAAAACAAAATTTTACGTACAAAATTATTTTAATAACATTCCAATTTATTTATATATTTTTAAACTCTCTACCACCAGTTCAAGTGGCCGAGCATCACTACTTAAACAGGATTTTACTAACTCGTTTCCAAGTTATTTGTTTTTTTTAATGATTTTAAATCATTTTGAAACCATTTTAAGTGGCCAAACATTACTGTTTGTTCATTCTCAAGGTGCTCTGGATTAGATTGTGTTGTGGTTTGTTTTTAATTTAATTGTGAAAGTTGGTTTTTTTTTTCATTTATTCTTATTTTAAATAATTTAATTTGTTATAACATGCCATTTCTTATTTTAAATAATTTAATTTTTTAACATGCCATTTTAACTCACATATGGGAAAATACATCAAATGGGCCCACTACACAACTTATACATATATTAATATGATTATTTATTTTATATTCACATCTTCGAGTTTATATAGTTTTTTAAATTATTTTATAATATTCTCAATATATAATAATGTGGTGTATTTATCCATTTCAACATAGATTATTATAATTTTTAATAACATTAATTTATTTTAATATTTTTAGTATATTAATAATTCATTTAAGTTATTTGTGTAATTTTGATATTTATATGCTTTTGAATTTTCAATTCTCAATCAAAAGCTAATTCCACAATTCATAGTTATTCTTATTTTATTTTTTTAATATCTTTTTAAATTTCTTTACATTTAATTTAAACTAATATTTTCATTCACATTATTTAAATTAAATTATTATTAATAACATATAATAATAAATCTAATTGAAAAACTCCAACTAAATAAAATTTATAACTATGTAAATTGTCTATGTTAAGTTATTATTTTCAATAATTAGAAAATATAAACATCTCAATAAAATTAGAATTATTTTATATATCTTTACAATTTTATCTAGCATTTGGACTCTAGCATACTTTTGAATTGCAATAGGGCTCACCCTCATAATATTAGGTAGGGGAGTGAGCTAGAGTGAGTTAGAACTTAAAAGTGATTCAAACTTACGGAGTCTCAATCAATGGTTTCAAAAGAGAAATTGAATTGAACTCAACCTTTATGGAGTAAATTTGTAAACTACTTCTTTTGGCTAACAATAGTTGGACTTTCTAGGGTACAAAATGGTTCAGAAGGCACTAGTCATCTAGTAATAGAGAGGTAGCATATTTAAAGGTATTAAAAGAGAAATTGAATTGGACTCAAACTTTATGGACTAAATTTGTAAACTACTTCTTTTCGCTAACCAGAGTTGGACTTTCTAGGGTACAAAATGGTTTAGAAGGCACTAGTCACCTAGTAAGCAAGAGGTAGCATATTTAAAGGTATTAAAAATTTGTAATAAATGTCGACTAGTTTTTCCTAAAATTTCAATGACCACTCAAATAGTTGCTCTAAATGCAACAATTGTTGGTGAGGTGGAATGCACAAGGTTTTTCCTTGCATACACACACACACACACACACACACATTTCAATAAATGAAGACTCTGAATCTTGATGCTCATTTTCATAGATAGTAGTTTTGCTTCTTGCCTCGCCCCAATGTTATCATTGTTTAGTGTTTCAATATGATTTTTTGTGGGCCCTCTTTGGCTTGTAGGTTTTTCTTACTCATTCAGTCTAATGTTCTCACCATTAGGCCCTCTTTGGCTCGTAGGATTTGCTTACTCATTCACTCTAATGTTATCACCATTAAGGGTTTTTATGTGATTCTATGTAGGTCCCTTTTGTCTTGTTGATGTTACTCAATATAATATTAAAACTTGTAAGTTATCCATCCAATAAAAAAAATCCATATTCCAAGGAAAATTTTGATGATGGAATCTATTCTAAAGTGTAGAAACCTTGGAAAATCTTGATAATCCTTAATAAACAAATGATAAAATGTTGGTCACCTTTCTGTAAAAAAATTCAAATTTATCAGTGGTCTATATAGTTGCTATGAAATTTTGGCATTTTTTAAGGTAAAATAATTTGACATATAGAGCTTGCATGAAGATTTTTAATGAAAATGTAAATTAGTGAATTTTGGTTGGGAAAAACATGGAAATTATCCCATTGACAAAATTTAGTGCCTAAAATTTTCCTACCCATTTGACACAGATATACTTCCTCTTACATTTTGACAATTTCATGTACTTTAAGGAGGTTTAGGATGCAAAATGAGCCAACATAATAATATGAATAATACTCTTAAGGCAGGGAAGCACCTACAAGTACTCCTCAGCAAAGGAACTATTTCACAAGCAATGTTTATTACAATGCAAATTCAACATGATTAATATAATGATATGTATGTGTATATATACTTTCTCATGAGTATTCCTAAAGGCCCATGCCAAATTCTCCTTATTATTATATTTCATAAATTATTACACACCAACCACCTTGTAGAACGTATTGAATGAGTATGGTCACATTGCATTAATTAATGATTTCACACATTGTATTTAATCGGACTTAATTCATTAAGTATAACCAAGTTGCATTAATTAACCTCTCTAACTAATAAACAATTTTGTTTCCTCTTTAGATTGAGGCTAATATTGTTTTTTTTAAACAATAATGTTAGTTTTTGTATTAGATCAAAATACATGCCTAGTTCATGACAAAAATATCATCATAGGTTTAAGTCTTTTAGACTTATCTTTCCTATCCAAAATCAAAACTTTCCTATCGATAGTTACATTATTCACACAAACATAGGGGGATATTTGGAGGTGAATACCTCCCAATGGAGCCCCAAAATAAAGCGAAATTTATAGTATATACAGTCCTAGATGGTGTAATTTGATGATGTATGCGTTATCATTGGAAATATTACTAAAGAATGAAGGATGTCCTTAATTGACCATTAACCATCAATTCACCAAATTTCAGGTTGTATCCCATATTGACACGTCCATCTACTTCCTTATTATTGTCCCGTAGAATGTGCTTATAACTCATAATATGGATATATTTTGTTTCCTTCTTGACATGTTTTAAGAGATTATCCAAAAACGCCTCTTGGAGATAAAGCTTTAACCATGTGCTAAATGATAATAAGAGAGTTCCCCAACACAATGAGAGAGGAAAATTGATTTTCTTTGGCAATGAGGATGCCTTGTAGTAAGACATATGATTTTTCCTGATTCTTTATCATCTTTCCCAAACCCCATGAGTACTCTTAAGACTTTGTTTTTCACTAGGGCCATAGATAACCCTTCTCCCTCTTACCACTATGGATTTCTTTTTGATGCACCATCAAAGCTAAGTATGAAATCAGAAGAATCTTGCCTCCAAATTTTGAATTCTAATAATAAGAGGCAAAATTTCCATGCCTTTCTATTCGGTCCTTTAGTGATCCTTGATATCCAAGTGCTAATAGAACTAAAATAAAATTTTGTAAGCCAAGCTATCTCCACAGGATCCAGACTTTGGAGAGGAGACTTTTAATGAACTTTTTGGATCGGAACTAAGAGCAAAAATGAAGAGTTTTCATTACTCCCAATTGAAGAAGCACATGAGAATTATTAAAAATACAATTATTTCTAGCAAGTCAAACTTTCCAACAAATAATATGAAGCTAATATTGTTAGTTAAGAATAATTTTCTTTGAAAAAATGGTAAAAAAATAGAAATTTATTAATTCTACCATTGTGTAATTGAAAAATTAATAGTGATAACAAAGACAAGTTCATTGTCTCCTTTTGCTTTTTTTTTAAAGAAAAAATTTGTGTATATTAATGAGAAGAAAATATATACATAGTTCGCCTATCAAATATCCTTTTTAGACATATTCATCCACTGTAAATGACTGATTGTTTCCCAACTGTCCCAAAAAACCAAAATCTTTAAGGGAGTAGTTCATTGCAATCATAATTTGAACCTGACATACAACTAAAAATATTTGCAATGGAGAAAAACAAAGGAAAGCTAAAAGGAGAGATTGATCTCCATTGACTCAATATCTTCACCATCAACAAATTCATAGTATCCAATCGAGCCAAAATGTAGTTGAAGATCTTCCCTGGAGAGACCATTAGTTTTGACGTTGATCTCACGTAAGATATGACAAAAGATTATGTGCCCAAAGGTGCTTTGAAAAACCTTGATGTCTGAATAAAAATTAGATGTTCAACCTTTCAAGATCATGTAAGAGAGAAGCATAGAAACTATAGGCATCACCTACACTATACCATGGATCATGGCCAATTCTAACCTAGAAGCCATCCCCCACATGCCAAGAAGTCCATTTTCCTATCAAAGGGAATGCTCTAGCTAGAGATTTAAATATTATTGCACCTTTGGTAGAATTGTTGGGCACTCTGAACCAATCCACGATAGAAATATTAGGAAAATATTCTTCTTACATAAGTTTGAACAACAAGGAAGATTCCTGCGTTAATCTCCATAAATTTTTCACAGCCAATGCTTTGGAAAAGAGGTGGATCTATTTTAGATGCCACCGCCCAAGACTCTTTGGGGCTACAAGATCATCCCAACTCTTTGGTTACCACAATAATATAATTCAATATACATGAATGCTCTTAAGAACAAACTTTACTAACATTGGACTACCACCCCGTGAGAGAAAATGATTGGGCCAATGAAAAATGTGAGCTTCCACCATCTACACACTCTACATCTAATCTTCTTTGATACATTTTTTCAAGTGGATCTCAAACTCCAAGTATTTTAAATCATCATCGAAATTATTCACAAGATAGGGAAATATATCCCTCACTTGAGCAATAAACTCCAGTATCCACTAAAATACAATTAAAAATAATAGACGATTTATTTCCATACCTATGACCTAGCAAAAAAGGTATGAGGATCTAAGAGACGAGATATCTCTCAAGTCTACCATAATATAATCAAGTAAATCATCAACAAATAATAGATGTGAGACTGCCACTACATTTGAAACTTTGACTCCGCAATGGAGACCCCTTGAACTATAATCTTTCATCAGCCTACTAAAAACATCTACCATCATTAGAAATAGGAGCGGTGATAAGGGAAAACCTTGTCAAAGTCCCCAAGATGTTTGAAAAAATTTAGAGGAGGCTTTGTTAATTTAAACCACAAAGGATCCATATTGTATGCATCCCATTATCCAATTAACAAACTAAAAAGAAAAACCCATATGGATAAGCACAAGACATAAGAATGTCCAATCCACCTTGTCATATGCCTTAGATAGATCCAATTTAAGAATTGTTACTTTTTTATTAGATATATTTACAGAATGAAATACCTCATGTGTGACTACCATTTCATCATGGATGTTCTTATGAAAGGTATAGGAATTGAGATAAAACTTAATAATAATAGCGATAAACTTATATATCAATTTATAAAATAGATTGAAACAAGTGATATGCCTAAAATGAGGAATCAAGGCACCCTCCTTTGAATTAAGAATAAGACATAAAAAATATTGAACTAAAGGAGTCTGAGATCTTTCCTGTGGATTGGAATTCCCTAATGGTTTTAAGAAAATCATATTTGATCAACTTGAAGAACCAAAAATAAAATTCAACAAAAAAGTTGTCTGGTTCAAGCTCTTTCACTTTTGCATAGAATGAAGAGTGACTAATACTTCATGATCCGAAACTTCCTTCAACAAGAAGTCATTCATTTCTTTAGAGATAACCTTGGGAAATTTTGTCATCACTTGCAGAATGTCCTAAATAGGGTATCCTTGAGGATTCTTAAATACATTTTGGAAAAAGTAGACCCCTTCACTTTTTCTACAAAAGGGCGAAAAAGGATCAAATGGAATCAATGATACTCCAAATAGAGTCAACCCACTTCCTCCCCTTAGAATATTAATGAAATAAATTTGAATTGTTGTCACATAAAGAAAGCCAAATGGCCCTGCTCTTTAGAAGCCAAAAATATTCTTCCTTCAGAAGTAAGGTATGCCTTTATGCTTCAAGGGCTTTTATAAACCAAATTATCAACCAAGAAAGAATTTGAGTCAAATCAAGAGAAGGATTCAAAAATCCATTCTTCAAATTTGTATAACCTTCCCTAATTTTTTCATAATATTCCTTTTCCTAGGACCTCAAAGCTTGTTCAACGAAGGATAATTCTTTTTCAAATTGATCCATAAAGAAAGAAGAAATCATTGGAGCTTAAATTACTCTAGAGACTAGGCACCAGGAAGTCATACTCTTCCACATCTAGTCACGATGGATTGAAATGAAAGGGTCTCACCTTGAGCCCATAATTAAATGAAAATTGCATAAGAATGGCCTTATGATATGAATTCCCACCAACTCCCATTGAGGACTTAAAATAAAAACACAAGGACAAATGCAACTCAGAAAGTAGGAATCTATCTAGCTACTTGGAGACTTCGCTTCCACCTGACTGTCCATTCATGCACATAGGAGAAATATTGATAGGCTTCAAATCCATTATATGAGTTTTGATAAGAATATATGTTAATAACTAATGGAGAGGGTCGAGGTGGGGGATAGCCCCCCAAACTTCCTAAATACCCAATGTAAAATTCAAATCACCTCCAACAATAGTGTGTAGATCTACAAAGGCTTTTGCAGTAGCTAAGTCTTCTCGATATGATTGTTGGTAAGGGCCATATATATTTGAAAGAGAAATAGGAAATTGAAGATATTTTGAAGACATCTTAACCAAAAGAGAAGACGGAAAATAAGAAGAACAAAGGGCATTCAGTTAGGGATCTAGCATGTGATCAACTCCGAAAAGAAACCATCTGAGTCAACATCACGGAATGAAAAATTATTTAACATACCTGCAAGAATATTTTGCACTTTGAAGCCTAAGCACATAGGTTCCTAGATCATAATTATGTCTAGTTTTTTGGACTCAAATAGTCTTTTGAGGGCATTTTTTTTTTCACCCCCAATTACCCTAAATTGAAGGAAAGGATGATCATGAGGCCCCAAGGGAAAGGGCTACAGATTCTTTAAAGGCCCTAGCTAAGGGGGCTTGTCTACCTTTATTGATTTCAAACTTCTCTTTCCCTTATGCAAGTTCAATTTCCTTCCCACTGGACTTAACTTTTGTGCATCCAATTCGAGGACCCCGATCAAAGGAGGTATCTCTTTGAGATTCCTCCACGAGCATAGCAAATAACACCTTTACTCATCTTGAGAGGAAGGAGGGGGAGAGGAGGGGAAATACAAATATGAAGGGGGAGGAGGAGTTGTAGGACTATTAGGGGGCATAGAGACCATAGCCTTGCCTCTATGAGGGGAGGTAGCCACTATAGGGGGCAATGAAAAAATCGTCTTTCTATATTTTTTTGGGTAATGAATATTTTTGAACAAAACATATATAAATAATGTGAATAAGAATGTTACAAAGAACATTTTGAAGTTATTATGTAGGGTTGTAAGTGAGATGTTTTTATACGAAGAGAGGAGAATGGAGGGCAAACCATCCTTCCTAAGTTATAATTCTTTATTCTTCAAAATTAAAAATTCCTTGCCAGTGGTAGATATGCCATTCAAGTGGCAGATTAGGTCAAAGTAGGACAGGTTTAAGTCACTTGTATCAAGATTGGACAATCGAACTTGTGGGGCTTTTTCACTATGGAGTTAATGCAGAAGAATTTATTCATAGTCGTAATAATCAAAACTGGTTGGTTCCGACCGTCCTGGTTGAAAATTAGCCTGGTTTGGTGTTAGAAATGGTTTTGGAATAATTTGGTGGTTGAACCAGCCAACATCTGAACTGGATGATTTGGGTACAAATTGGTCATTTTCATACCTAATAGGTTGGTTTGCATGAGGAAAAACTAAGCAGAAAATCGTTATCCTTTTTAGAATTGTATATCTTTAATCTTAATTTAAATAGGTCCTCATTCTAACATGTTTGTGATGGACTCATATGTATCTAACGTGGAATATACATTATGTTATTTTCCTGGTTTCAACTCTCAACATTTTTTTTCTAAACAGTAACATATTATTATAAAAAATCTTGTCGTTCCCTTGCCCAGTTATGCTATAAATTGTAGGATATTAAAAATGAAACTTAGAAAGGAAATGGGTCGCTCAATAATACTAACTAATTAGTGTTAAGTGACTTGAACCATTCAATGATGACAGGATAACAACAGGAATGATATATTCATTGAAACCTACATATTGTCCAATTGTGTTAACTGATTTGGAACATTCAGTGATTGCAGTAATTGAAACATTCATGGAAACAAAATAAACTTCAGATCCCTGAAACTCAAGGGAGTCAGACTTACGATTTTTGGTTGTAAAGGAGTGTGTTTTAAATTTTCTGAATAAAAGTTGCTCACCTCTCAATCCCTAAGTATTGTTTATATGTAGATTGCCTAATTGATGTTTCCGTTTGTGTTTTTTTTTTTTTAAACAGTGTAAAAACTTATCATAATTTGGTTGTGAAATTAGTTATGATAATTATTATTGTTTTTTTATGCAGGTTAACTCATTATCGTTATGTAAGAACTTATCATAATTTGGTTGTGAAATTAGTTATGATAATTATTATTGTTTTTTATGCAGGTTAACTCATTATCGTTATGTAAGGAAAATCATGTAAAAATTTATCATAATTTGGTTGTGAAATGAGTGATGATAACTACTGCCTTTTTATGCAGATTAACTCATTATTGTTATCTGATAACTATTACTGCCTTTTTATGCAGGTTAACTCATTATTGTTATGTAAGGAAAATCATGTTACTGAAATACCGTAGTTTAAAGAATATTTTAACTTTTCCAGAAAAACCATGGAAATTCAAGCAGATTTCGATAAATTCCTACCGAAAATAAGTTTTGGTTAAGCTTTCTTCATGCTTTCGCTTTATGTGTTCTAATGCACTGCATTTTAACGCTCACAGTTAGAACCAGACTGTGCATATTCCAACACTCCACTAAATTTTACAAAAAGACATTCAATAATCCAACACATAACCGTGCAGTATCAATGTTTTGAACTGTTGTATAATGAACAAATTCTCATCACACCAAACTTCCCGTGATTGTGACTTTCCTTGCATCAAATATAATGTACGTCGGCAAATAAATGGTTCATCTGAATCTCTACGCCCTTTTCCCTTCCGTCTGTGACACATCTTTTGTTTATTTCTTCGTTTGATCCTCTCTCGTTTCTTCATGTGTACTAATGCACTGCATTTTAACACTCACACTTTGAACCAGACGGTGCATATTCCAACACTTCACTGACTTTTACAAAAAGACATTCTATACTCCAACACTCTACCGTGCAGTATCAATGTTTTGAACTGTTGTATAATGAACAAATTCTCATCACACCAAACTTCCCATGCTTTTTTACTTTCTATCTTAAATTCAAATTTAAGCATCAAACTTCACCTTTACACTCCTTATTTATCTGCAATGTCTTTTTCTCTGTTCTGTCCCCTGTCCTTTAGTTGTCTACAAAAAAAATCATACTTTGTTAAATGGATGGGATGCCATCTTCGTCTTTTATGTATTAGAGTTTATTTTGATGGTAGATTTGCATATTTAACTTAAGTAGCATAAAGTAAAATCAACGGTTAATGTTACTTCATGCTTATTAAAATACCTAAAATAAGATGTTTCTTTATATTTTACACGGAATCTACCATCAATATAAAAATACCCATTTTAAATCTATTCTTTACCTGAAAACACTCTGTACATCTCTCATCCAATATGCTTTTGCCGACATTAACACCTTAACACCTTATTTTTATGGCATTTTCTCTTGTTTTAATGTCAATGTTTCACTCACAAAAAAGTCTCCTCATATATAGTGGGAAAATGTAAAAATAACAAATTATGTTTCTGCCGACTTCCATATCACCTAGCTGTGATCTGCTTCCAACATGAAATGCCATTTATTTTGTTGACATTAGCTTGTCACTCTAACTCAATGGACTTTTCAACATGAAATGCCATTTATTTTGTTGAAATTAGCTGGTCACTCTAATTCAATGGACTTTTTAGCATGCTTGCTTTTCAAGATTCCATATTCATATTCCATTCGTATTATTCAACTAAATACTTACTTTTCAAACTTTATATATCTATTATTTCAACTTTTCAAACTCTATATATCTATCATTAACCAATATATTTACTTTCTAAGATTCCATCTTCATAATTCATTTGTATTATCCAACTAAATGCTTACTTTTCAATGTACCATATTAATAACTTATTTTTGTAAAACTTTTTTCTTAAAAGAGAAAAAAAATGCTACCATGGTATTGAGAAAAAACCCAGTAAATATTAACCATATATTTCTCATGTTTGCCAAAAAGATATATGATAATCTTCCCGATCCTAATACAAAATCGAGTTATATAATTTAATATCCTTGTAATAGGACCAAAGAAGGCAACCGATAATAAAAAACAAAACTTATCACAATATCAATATCCTTTCACATAAGACAAGACTAATAGAACATAGAAAATGTGATATGGCATGGCCATTTAAACGAGGGCCAATTCACCCTCCTCGACCACCAAACCATCAAAAAAAAGTCTACAGAACATGGGTCCCTGAGAAGCAATAAGACCTTTCTTCGATAATCTGTCAGCCACCATATTTAATTCCATGTAAACATGCAAGAACAGAATATCCACAAATACTTGCTCCAGATGTTCAATTCGCTGCGCGGCACAAAGTTGGAATGACTAGATATCGCATAAATGAGGCCTTTTGGGTCACCATATATGGTAATGCTATATATTCTTTATTTTTTAGAAAACCATAGCAACCCCCAGAGAGCCAAGATCTTGGCTCAAGAGTTGGTACCAGATCCTCCATGCTATTGGAGAAGGAAATGTGTCTAGGGGTTTAATCTCAGCCAAGCTCCACACTCACAAAAGCCATCTTGTGCAACTCCATTAAAGAAACCAGCTGGGAAATGTCCCTGAGGAGACCAGATCTAAGTTTATGCATCAACACTATGCGTTGTTGACCCTGCTTCAATTACTACCATGGAAGGATGTTGGAAATGGTTCTAGAGATGTGTATTTGTTTACCTTAAAAAATTGAAGAGTTCCTTGCTCTCTAGATCTCCCAAATATTATACAAGGGTACACACTTATGCTTTCCCAAACTGGTACTTCATCATCTAATGCATGCTTCCATAGTGGAGAAATGTCCCATGGGGAGCAGTTGTAACAAGCCAAGAACCTGAGTCCAAACCTGCAAGGACAAAGAACACTGCAAGAAGATATGTATGATTGATTCTTGTGACCTCACGCAAAAAGGACACCAGCATGGACCCTGGAAGCCCCTTTGTGTAAATTATCTCATGTGAGCACTTTATTTCACCATACTAACCATCAAAAGGTGATGATCTTAAGAGGGACCTCCCAACTCCAGATGATGTGGAACCAACAATCACATGTTAAGGAATAAAAATTGTAGAGAATATACCTGTAAATGTCTACAGCAATCACAATTCCCTTTTGCATGGCCCAAGACCATTTTATAGTATCGTCATAATCCTTTCGACATAAGCCAGCCATGCAGAGCGACAAAGTGTAGTGAAACCATGAAGTCAAGTTTTCTCCCCCTAATCCAATCTCTTCCCCTAAGAGGCCCCTTGCATCTAGTAACTTCTTACTTTCCCAACTCCTTTTATCCCAAACGTATGTGTCTTTATACAACTTTCACCATATAGGACTACTTTTAGTGCCTAAGCATGGACCATTATTACTTCTCACAAACAAGTTTTTATGTACATAGGCTAGATTAATAACATGATTGAAAATTTTCCCGGATGCGGGTGAGGGCTCGACCCAAAAGGACAAGGCACATGCTCAGCATGCGTCGCCTCGTGCCGGTGACAAATGTTAATGGTCATGCGTCGTCAAGGTATAGAAGAGGTTCGTTGTAGCTCCAGGCATTCAATGCCGAGCAGAGGAGCAGATAGGAAACAAAGAGCGCCATCAATGCGAGATCGAACCGTAACCATGTATTGCCCATACAATCGCAGGATGGCGGATGGCCATTCCATTCCTAAACGGAGCGAGAATTGCAGCAGGGGCAGGGAAAACTGGTCAGGAGGGACTCTCGACGATCAGGCTAAGCCTGGCCTGAGGAGGAACGCTGAAGTAGCAGTGGTTGATGGCCCTCAGCACGGAGACCCTGCCCTCGCACTCATAATTAGCCTGGTGTTTCAGACTTGGAGGCATCCCTGCTCTCGAATTAGCCCACAGAGCACCGCGGGGTCTTCTTTCAGTTGGCAGAGGTCTTGGAATTGGGTGGCACCATGGCAAGAACACGGGAGAGGCAGCCGAGCAGGAGGGGTCGAGGAAGAGGAGCATCCTCTCGGCGCCCAGCAGAAGAGGGACATCATCATTGTTGCTGTTGCTACTGCCACAGGAGGGCAATAGCAACACCATTGCAAGCTCAACAATTCGTGGAGGTCGGAAGTGCGAGTGTGGGAGAGACGGGGCTTCCTGCCTTCGGCTCTGTCGTTTTCTCTTTGGGCAGCACCTCGGAGAAAGCGGGCATCTGCGCCCACATCTCAATCCTGTTCACAAAATTGCCCGAAGAAGCGGACGGCGCGGTGGAGCCACCACCATTGCCACTAGGCGGAGAGGAAGGGGAGGTATCAGAGGCGCAAACAGGGCCAATCGCGCAGCCACCTTTGCCACCAGGCGGAGAGGAAGGGGAAGCATCAGAGGCGCAACCAGGGCCGAAAGCGGGAGGCAAGGGGAAGGAGCCTATGCAAGTTTACACGCCATCTCTGGGGCCAGCTCCTCCGGGCTTCACCGAGGAATTATGGAGGGCGAGATGGGAAGGTGTCGAAGAAGGACAAGGCTGGGCACGCGTCGTGGAGGAAAAGAGTCTCTGTGAGGAGGCTGAGGCGCATCTTGCAGACCATCGTCCACCCTCCGCCCATACCCAGGAATGAAGTAATGCCGGGTAATCCAATTTTGCATTTTGATTATGCTAAGTCAATGAGGAATCAGATTTCGCTGCCTAGCAGCCACAATTTACAGTCAAATTCAGTAAGTCGCCCCTGCGTGGGCAATCATGAGTCTAATTAGCGTAATGTTGCACCTTAAGTGTTTTTGTTTTTGTATGTTAAGCCTCTCTGGCAAGACGATGTCAATTCTGAGAAAGGATACGGTAAACCAGCTGATGCTGCCCCTGCGAGGGAGCCTTAGAAAGCTGGAATTTTGTAGACACAGCACCCGTATGGGAGCTCTCCATGCTCAGCATGCTCAACTAATGTAAAAATTCCACTGTAAATATAATACAACTGCCTAGATAGTCTTTTACCGAGAAAAAAAAACA